>BMAO01018728.1:0-90581 GCA_019973975.1 Trichonephila clavata | reverse complement strand
AAGCTGTCCTTGAGGGCGAGGTCTTGATGTCCCAACTTCACTCTCTCGCCCTTTTCCTAAATAATTATTTGAAAAACTTGATCCACTACACTTGGATTTCTTTGTGAAATGATTGTCAAAGAGAGCAAAGGGTCAAACTGTTGTTCTGGATTATTACTCGGTACCTCCTGATCCGTATCCCAGTAACATGACCACTAAACAGAAGTGATCACTCCTATCTAGAGGCTGTTGCTGGCATATTTAGATACCGCCACAGTACTCCCTCTCCAGTGAGTCGGTGGATAGGCGAACGAACGAGATATTTGTTATGGCGAGCGTGGGAGGTTTTACTATTGCGTCAAGTGAGTCTAACGACTTTTACTGCGTCGAGTGGGTCCGACGACTTTGCTTGCTCTTCTTGCGGGTAGATGGTGCCATGACACATCAGAAGGTTTTTGCGTTTTTTTCAGCCAAGGTCACCAATGTGCTGGATTAGAACTCGGTACCTCCTGATCCGTAGCCCAGTAATATGAACACTAGACAGAAGCGATCACCCCTGTCCGTAGGCTGTTACTGTTTTGCTTAGATACCACCACACTGTTTATTAGAAACTCCGATATTGATCTCTCCCTCCTATATTTCTGAGTAACTTTTTTCTGGCTAATCATGTTATTTATCCTGTTATCTTCAAAGGTCGACTTCCATTCTTAATTGTTTGTGCGGTTCTCCTGAGCATACCAATGACTTTTTATTTTCTATTTATTGCCGGAATTTCATCTAATAAGACCTACTCGCATGTAGCAATTCCTTCATGATTATATTCTATTTTTTCCCAACAATGATTCATAAATTAATTCCTGTTTCCATATTTTGAAACAGATTGACAGTCTCCCCACTTCTGTTTTTTTTTTAATACAGTATTTTTCCTGTTTGTGTATAGTTTCTCCTATCTTGGAGGACTGCTTAGGAACTTTAAACCTTCTGGGTGAAGTCGAGCCTTCCGAGTAAATAAATTCAAATGACGAATAAGAATCAAGAAGTGGCTAAAGTTTGTTCATTGTATTGTGGTGATGTGCAGTAAATAAAAAATCCGACTACCTATCAGGCACCATTACTATACGGTCATTCTGATACCAGAGAAGCAGCAGCAACATTCTCAATGTGAAGATAGTAATTTTTAATAGTTTGTTGATTGTATGAATATTTATTTTATTTCGTCTTTTCCAATGCTGAGTAATACTGTGCTTGGTTATCACAAGGCAATTCCGTAATTATGGTAGTACTAGTGTTGTTATTCAAAACTAAGTAAACCAAAATTTTACAAAATTAAGTATTTAAACTAAAGAAAAATAATAAAGAACTAAAGCGTAAAGCAGGGGTCGCCAACCTTTTTAGGAAGAGTGCCACTTCCAACTTTTCGAACAAATGAAAAGGTGAAAATTTTTTACTTTTAGGCTTATTATGTAGCTGTTACGTAAAGAGCACATTTTTAATGCAAGAATAAGTAGTGGAAGTTTAACGACAATATAATAAATTAAAGCACAAACTTAAATTTTATTGTTAATCAGTTCAGTTAATTTTGAACGATATTTTGATTTTGTTATGTTCATAAAAGAAAACATTTGTTCACAGACGTACGTTGATTCAAATCTACAACCAAATCGTGTAAATTTGAAAAATTACTCTAGTTAGTACAAATTTTCAAGATTCAATAGAATTCCTTATATTTGCTTTTCAGTGTAGTTTGGTTCTGTTTACAATAATTTTAATTTCGATTTCAGGTTGGTAACAATTAATATTTTGCACAGAAATTGAAAAACGATTTGTGAAAGATCTGCATTTTTTGATCATTTTGCAAATCATCAAACCTAGCGCTGAAAGAATCCTCCAAAAAAGGGTGTGAATTTTTTTAAATCTATCACAGCTCAAAGCACTATTAACTTTGGAAGATAGTTCCTGCATTAATGTATTTTTTTCCAAAATCTAGACGAAAAAAAGCAAAAGTTTGTCCACAAAAAGAAGATATATTACCAACTAGGGTAAGGACCTTTTCTCCGTAATCTTAAATTTAAATTATTTTTATGTCCCATAATATCGGTAAGAAAAACTAAATCACATAGCTTGTCGACTCACTGGGCAATCCAGTGTTTTCTTAAAGATATTTTAGAATACGCTCCCTCAAAATCCTGCGAGTGAAAATCTTTGGAAAGCCAACTCGTACAACAATGCAGGTGCATTTTCTTTACGATAAATTTCTATTATAACTCATTTAAGTTTATTTAAAATAACTTGTCTAAAACAATCACATTCAAATAAAATTGTAAAAAAAAATATTTATTATCTTTCCAATTTTTAAAAAAATTGTACTAAGTCTTCGCGCACTGTTACAACTCCGCCGTGCCACACTGCAGCACGCGTGCCGCGGGTTGGGCACCCCTGGTGTAACGGATCCAAGAACGCCCCCTAGTGGACTGACAGAGACTCTTCCACTTTGACTGCTTTTCTGGGTCTGCTTTTCTTCAGCTAAGCCGTTTTGAAAGCAAGCATGTAACTTGGTATTTATTCTTTTTTCATGTATTTTCTGTGCAGTGATGTATGTGAATAAATATAAATACACAAGCTAGCCGTGTTATCATTGTTACAAAAGGGGAAAGAAATTAATTATTTCAAAAAATATTTTAGTCCCTTTCTACGTTTATTTTGTTTTGTAAGGAAAAAAACTTCCAGTTTTAACTATTTTCTAATGAGAACTTTCTTCTTAAAGAAGTTTTAACTTTAAAAATCGACTCATCGGAAGCAGTTTCGTTTAACTGTGTTTTCATTTCGAATTTCTTCAAACCTTGTAAAATAATTAATGGTAGAATTTTTTATTCAATTGGACTGAATTTTTTCATTATTTTTCTCCCAAAATAAAATCTTATGTTTTTATCCCCCCCCCCTTTCCAAAGTTAAGAAATTTTTTGGACTTAATATTGATGAATGAGGGGGGGGGGATAGCGAATTCTAGCCAAACTGCACCAATATGGACAGATCGAAATCGAAACTGCAAAGTAGCAAATAAAAAAAAAGGAAGAAAAAGAAAATGAAGCAATATATCTTACTACAAAAAAGCCGGTCTCTGTCCTAGAAAATAAATCGCCAACGAAGTGCCAAAATAAAATACTCTGTAGAAAGTGACGCGCGGTAGAGGATTTAGGCATACATGTAGAAAGGGAATTTTGAACCACATAAAGACTCATAAGACTATCTGTAGGATTTTGCAATGAAAATGCTACTGCCTTGCCTTTATATTATATTCTTTATGAACTTTCAATGAAAATTAGAAAGGCATGGCAAATCAAAAAGGCTTAAGAAATTAACAATGTAACAAGTGGGAAAAGTAATAAAAAAGGAGCTATCCAAAATGCTCCTTAAAATAATTAATGAAGGGTATTTCTCTCTCTCTCAAGCAGAGAAATTGAGTATTTGTTGTCTGACCAACAATTACTTTGGTAATAGACGGATTTCAGGATTGTGGGGTATACAATGAGAACAGCGATTTTTAATTTATCCATGTGGACTAACAGTGTAAATCTGGCCCTGATTTTACAAGTAAAACTAAAATAACTATTTCTACAATTAAAAGTCATTTTGTTACATGTCTTGCTCTGTCATCTATAGTATTACATGTATATATGTGCGTGGGTAGTTTAATCAAATAAAAATATATCTTACTTTTTTTACAGCAACATATTTTAAAAATTGTGTAAGTGCAGCGTAAGATATTTTTTTAAAAAAACTACGAAAACCTATTTAAGATTATGAAAATTTGCCATAATGAAGAAAATAGTATGTATGATGTCAAGGAAATGTGTCAAATCTACTGAAAAACAAGTCACTTGATCTCTCGTACTTGCGAAACGTTTTAGTTTATTAGAGGACTTTTACCATATTACCAATAATTCAGCATTTTGTCCCACCAAATAATAAAAAACTTAATTACAGCTATTAATATATGTTTCTGAGAAAAACAGTATTTATAATTTTTTTATTCAATTACTATATGTTTCATGCAATCGGCAAAAGTTTAAAATGTCTTTACAACTCTGCAACCTTGTATGATGGAAATAGATGAAAGGTAATTTACTGAGAAACATCTTCAAGCCATACACCAAATATTTACTAATCAAAGAAAAATACAAAAACGAGAGACATTCCACAAACTTATAGCTTAACACACTTTAAAGCAATTAATTGAGCATTCTCTTATAAGCAATTATTACCGAGTAAACATCGAAATCAATCACCAAATAAACATTTTTCAGCAAAAACAACACTAATAAAAGAAAAATAATCCATAACTTTTTACTCAACACAATTTAAAGCCATTTATTGAGCACTAACTTAGATTAAAATATATATCAAAAATTTTTTATTATCACGAAACATTTTTTATTCAAAAGAAGCAAATACAAAAACAAAACACTCATTCCACAACTTTAACAGCTTAATACATTTTAAAAGAATTTACTGGACATTATTACAATCAATTCTTACTGTGTAAAAATTGAAATCAATAAGTAAATATTTATTTTTCAGCAAAAATAGAATACAAAACCGAGAAACATATTCTCCAACTTTTATAGCAAAACACATTTTAAAGCAATTTACTCAGCCCATAGTGTAAACAGTTTACCGACTAAAAAAAATTAAAATCTATCTTCAAATCTTTATCATTCAAAAGAAATGAATACAAAAACTAATAACACATTCCTCAACATTTAAGGCTTAGTACTTTTTATGTTGTTAATTGATTATTAATTTCGTATGATGGTTATTAGTTAAAGTCATTGTCAATAGCATACACAAACTATTATGGGGAGTATTTTATATTTAAAAAACATGTCGACAAAGAGCAAAAGCGTAATCTTCATGCTAACAAGTATATATATATATATATATATATATAAGTCTATTCCTATTTATTGTTAGATCAGCAAAGAAAATTTTTACTTAAGTTAATTAAATTTAATTAATGAACTAATATTTGAAAAAACTGTATTAATATAAAGTGCATCCACTTCAAGTTTAAAAAAATGTACTTGAAAAGTATAGTTTTCTCGTATAAAAAATAATCGAAAGTCAATTTGCATCATTTTACCTAAAAAACACAAAATTTTAAAAGTGATGTAAATTTTGCATAAAACCTCTTCTCCTTATAAAATTTATTTTATTTATTAATCGTAGTTTGAAGTATTTTTTTTTTACAAAAATGTGTTATAACTGTTTAAAAGCATTTAAACATTCAAATTATTTCATAAAATTAAACGGTATGTGTCGAATAACCATTTTAAAATAATTTAAAAAGATTTCGATGAAAAACCTAATAACTTCGAATCAGTCACACACACAGGTAATGAAAATAACTCCTGAGCTGATCCACACCATACTGTATTAAAACGATGAAAATCAATTAAATTTGATAAGTAATAATATTTATCTACACAGTAGTCCTCAATAGAATGGAACACAAATTCTACTATCGTGTTTCCAAAATCGTTTGTTCTGTGTGTGAACAAAAGAATTAGAATTTCAACTGGATTAAAAAAATTTTGTCCAGTTTTTCGTTTGCATTTTTTGCAAAGTTTGGAAATAAATTTTAAAAACCGCACACAAACTTCTTGGGCACACATGAAAACACACAATTTAATATTAAATAATCCTTCATTTCTAAAATGTAGTAATTTATTAAAAATACCTTTATCCATGGGATACTTGGTAATATTTCTTCAGAATCTTTGGATAATTTCTCAGTTTTTAAAAATATAATTATAAAATAAATCCCGAGCAGCATTCTATAATGAATACATAAATACAGTGAGAAACTTGAAGTACAAATATCCTGTGCAGTAGAATAATGCTAAGCAATTAGTCTGTGTCTAAAATAATTCTAAGCAATAAGTTAATATACGTAAAACGTTAAATTCACAAGATAAACCATGTAAAGCTGGAGTAAAAAAAACAGTTCTGTGTATGTTTATTAAATGTTAAGTTGCATAAATATTGAATTTAGTCACAATAATAAAAAATTAGAATAAATTTTCATCAAAATTTCGAGCTCAAAAATTATAATATTAAATATAATGTATTTTTCTTACAAACCTTACTCATCTTTTCTAATTGAAAGCGCAATAAATCAATAGCAGCAATAATATTGGATTCCAATATTGGAGGTATTGTCTCATCGTTAGCTAGATCCTCAAGCTTCTTTGCTTCAGACATTATGCTATGTATTTCACAAAAATTTAATACATGACCCAATACATTCTTCTCACCCATATGAGAAGTACTAAGCACAGCACTCGAGGCAGATTTGCATGCATCTAATACAGCTGGGTTGTCATTTTTATGTTCAACAATAGATTCCCAATCTTTTTCCCAATCATCAACACTGAAATATTTGGAAAAAAACTTATCCAACAACTGTATAACCATGTCAGATACATCATCGGTCTGAAGGGATTTTTTTAAATCCAGCCATAAATCTTTAATTTCCAGAAGTTCAATTTTATCTCGATTTTCAACAGATATTTTGGAATGGAATTGTCTTATAATTTTCTCAACCTTCTTATGTTTTTCAAAACTTTGCGATAAAGCTGAAAGCAGTAAGTTTGCAGCATCTGCATCTTTTTACATAATTTTTTAAAATTCTGTATTATATTCATGCACATTTGCAGCTTGAGCAGCAAAAGTGATGGTACTAGCGACACCCGCAAGAAATGTTGCAACACCAGCAATTAATCTCACTCCTGGTACATATTGAAACACTCTGGAATATCCATTAACATTTTTTAGCACAGCATTGGTTTGATTAAAATTCAACTGATCATCGTGAACTTTTTTCTTAAAATTTTCCAATTCAGTAATTATAAATTGTCTGTTTTCTTTCCAATCTAAATAATTCCGCAAAAAAAAGCTCCATTTTACTTTACATATTCGGACATTGTAATAAATATGATCAATTTTCTGACTCTCTGGATTGAATCTACTTTTCAATTGATTTTTCAAACCATGAATGTCTGTTTTAGGTCTAGTGCCAGTATTATTTGTGCCAGATAACGAAGATTTCTTCTCAGCAGAACCTTCATTTTTATTATACTTAATTATTGTAACAGATGAATTATAAAGACGACCATTTAAACTTTCCAGCTTTCCATTGGTCATAGAAAAAGTTTTATTTTCGTAATGCCTCGTAGGTAATCCCTGATTAAGTCTTCTATCATATTCTGTAAAACAAGGCTTTGATTTTGGAACAACTTCCTTGCCCTTTACAGGACATTGTATAGAGTGTTGTGAAATATCCTTAATTTCTAAAGAATGATTACATTTTGCTGTACGAGTAGAAACGTGATTTTCTAGACTCCCAAAAGAGCATTTCATAAAAACTTCTGAATTGTTAAAATGGCCGAAAGAGATTTCTGCATGAGTTGGTTTAACATTTGCTTCCTTTTGAACCGATCTGTGAATTAAGAAATAAAAAAAGACAATAAAAAGGAAAATTATTTTATGATACACAGGGTCTATTTCAAATGATGGTCCCAGCTGAAAGTGGGTCACTACAAAAGGTTTTGTAAATGGAATGTATGGGGGGAATAAACCGCGATCACTTAATTGAGCCATATTTCTTACCAGATCGTCTAATGGGCAGAAATAGACCATCTTCCTGTAAAAAACTGTAAATTTTATTATGAAATGTGCCTGAAAATCAGCAAGCGACTATGTGGTTCCAACGCAACAAACAGAACATTGAGACAGGAATGTACGAATTATATTGACTACTTTTCTTTCAAAACAGATGGATTGACTATGGTGGGTTCATTGATCAAATTCTCAGACATTCTGATTTGTCTTGCCTGGACTTCTTTTTCATCAATAGTTAAGAAATGCCATGAAACAGACATCACCTTAGTCACCAGAAGACCCTATAGCTCTAATTAAAAAGGTCCCTTTTAAAATGAAATAAGGTTTTAAATGAGTAAGATATTATATCTGTCACCATTGCCATGCCAGCATTACAGCTGTTTGTTAATCATTTGAGAAATTTCTTTAATCTCTTCGTTAATACAGATGTTTTTCCCCTTAAAATATGCATTTTTTTTATGCTCACCGTTTTGACCATTGCCTTCGAACCCTTATAGTTTCCTGACTTTTGTTTTAAAGACTGTTATCCCACTTTCGATTTAGACCATCATTCGAGTTACACCCTCATACAAAGGAATTCTTTTTTTATTTTAAGAACTTTAAGAAACATTTCAGAATTAACAGAAAAAATTGTAAACCTTTTGCTTTCTTCTATAATAATTTTCTCACTGCTCCTGAAGTTTTTTTGACTGATGGCATTGTTCGATTTTCGGTCCAGCATTGCTTTTTATTACTCTGATCTTTCATGGGTCCAATCCAACTTTCTATATTAGTTGATTCTTTTTTAACACGCTTTTATAAGTTTCACTTGCATGTAACGGAATCTTAGAACTCGATTTTTACCCACTTAAAAAGATCAGATTCATTCGAAATTTCGTACACTTGTCAATGACCGATGATAGTACAATAATTTCATAATTTTATTCCATTGTCCTTTTCAAGATCGTCAGGAATAAGGATAATCAGATTTGGCGACAAATCCATATATCACGCCCAGATATGACGACTTATTGCATATATCATTTTTAAATTTGGCGACTAGTTTCATATACCATTTTCAGACATGGCGACAAATTTCCTACATTTCCAGATTTGGCGACTAAAAGAATAAGGTGTAACCCTAAAGTGTTTTGAATATAACGCTAATTATATATGCAAGTATAAAATACACTTGCGGTTAAAAGAAATAAAACAAACAAAAGAAATGTTCTGTATCTGAGAAAGTGGAGGGTGGGTGTGTGTTACAATTTCTAACCATAATATAAACATTTTTCTGAAAATTAAAATTAAAAAGAAAGGCTCGAGCATGTGAAAAAAAATAATTCGCGTTCTAACTGCTAAATATTTTTTATTTTTATAAAGCAATACGCTTAGAAATGATGATACGAATTAACATGAAAGAAACACGTTTAAAAGGTGAAAAAACGATTGACACTTAATATAACCTTGTTTTTAATAACTCGCTTTCTTTAATGTCTATCCGGGGGGAATTTTGTAATTGATTTTAAACTGTGTGACTTTCCGATGAGCTAGAGACTTGAAATTCGGACTAATGCTCGGAAGTGGATGACAATGCATGAACATGTGAAAAAAGAAAACAAAAACAAAAGGGAGGAATTTTATAATATTTAATCTGTAAAAAAACGTGATACATTAAAATTTTTTGTAATTCGAACTTTTTCTTCTTTACACACTTTTATTTTTTTGACCTGTTTAAAAGAGACGGAATCTAATATAACGATCCGAGGCCTCGTAAACGGAGAGAATAAATACATTTCAGACCCATTAACTAATATCCATTGAAGAGCAAGACTAATTCCACAGCCACGTAATTCCAGCTTCAAATATCAAACTCAAGGATAAATTCAACAATGAATGAATAAAAATTTAAAAAACTAAAAAACACGCTTTTATTGTAGTTCGAACTAAAAAATGAAAAATAAATTATAGTTTGAAAAAAAATTAAAAAACACGCTTTTATACCGAATTGAACTAAAAAGTAAAAAAGTGATTCTTAATAAAGAATAAAATGATTAACGAGAAAATGAATGTCATTGGGGTAAAAGCATGGGGTGTTCTATAAATGTATCAATAGTTATAATTTCTAACTTCTATTCCGAAAAGCTGAATTAGTGTAAAAATGTAGTACAAAGCACCCCACGCTTTTACCACAATGACATTCATTTTCTCGTTAACCATTTTATTCTTTATTAAGAATTACTTTTTAGTTCAATTCGGTATAAAAGCGTGTTTTTTAGTTTTTTTTTTTTTCAAACTATAATTTACTTCAATATTAAATGTTCTGCAAGGTAAAAAAAGGAAAAAAAGTAATAAATTTTAATAAATATAAATTGGCCACTTGGCGTTTTTTCAATTCCCACACACTGTTAGCTCTCACTCTCTTATATAAATTTATATATATATATCTAGTATATAAAATTCTCCTGTCACAGTGTTTGTAACCAAACTCCTCCGAAACGGCTAGACCAATTCTAATGAAATTTTGTGCGTATATTCAGTAGGTCCGAGAATAGGATGTAAACTATTTTTCATTCCGATATTGCAATTAGTTAAAAAGATATTAATTAAAAACCTTAAAACGCCTAATTGTTATACTAATGCGGGTTGTTTACTTGGCAGAACTTCCATTTCGTTTCGGCCGAGCGGTGATCCGACGTTTCCATCATCTTAAAATTGCCATCCAATTTTTACCGTTGAAATCAGACAAAAAATAATTACAGAATCGGAAAGCGTCTATTACTTTTGTCAGAATATTTATGCGTCTATTACTAATTCCTTGGGGACTCTTCTGGGGAAATATTTTTACCAACCAACTTTCACCGAAGGTAAGAAAAATGTGATAATGCAAATTAAGTATATTATATAAATTCTATATTCGCGAGTTTTGGAGTTAGTTGGTGAGTGGAGGATCGTGAATTTATTGAGTGCAAACCTAAGTATCAATTGAAGAATTCCAAGAGAGGATTACTCGGAGGTGATCGAATCCAGTTAAAGATTGCCATTCAAGGCCTCAACAGTAGGACTTCACAAGACTACAGGTATCGTGAGCCTTATTAAAATAAAAGTTTAAGAATAACTTATTAGAGCACGGCGGCGTTGAATTTGAGCTTGTATAGGTTATCGTGGAATCAGTTGAGGGTCCGTAATATTATCCCCAGGCTAACGTGTCTCACCTTTGCGCTCTGCATACTGATCAACATTCTTAATTGGATTACTACTATGCTTGCTTGATATTTTGTGACAGTAAAATAATTAGAGTGAATCATGTCGACTGATTATTCAGTTCTTCCCACACAATTAGCTGGGTCCGAGAGTAGACAAGGGGGATTAGAGGAAAGCAGGGACCGACACGCATTACAATCTATATTTGAATAAGTTCGTGAAGATGCTAACAAAATTAGGTGTTTAGGTGCATATCAGTTAATTTTGAGCGATATTTTGATTTAATTACGTTCATAACAGAAAGCATTTCTTCACAAACATATGTTGATCCCCACCTTCAACAATATCTGACTGCTAAATCATGTAAATTTGGAAAATTACTTGGTAGCACAAATTTCTAAAATTCGATGTAATTCGGATAATTTGCGGTTAAAATAATTTCCTTATATTTGTTTTTCAGAGTAATATGGTGCTGTAGGTCAATAATTTCAATTTGTACCTGAGGTGGGTATCAATTAATGTCTTGAAGAGAAATCTGAAAAAGATTAGTGAAAAGTTCAGTATTTTTTATCATCTTTAAAATCCTCAAACCTGGCACTGAAAGAATCCTGCAAAAGGGATATTAAATTTTTAAATCTATCATAGTTCGGAACATTACTAACTTTGGCAGATAATTCCTGCATAAAAGGGAAATTAATTAATTTTTTCTCTCCAAAATCCAAACAAAAAAGCAAAAGTTTGTTCACAAAAGAAATAAATGACCAACTAGGGTAGGAAAATACAATTTTTTCCCTGTACTCTTAAATTTAAATTGTTTAAGTTTTCCATTATATCGGTAAGAAAAGCTAAATCCCACAGCCAATTTTCACTCATGTGGAGCGAGCATTCACTGGGCAGTTCATCGTTTTCTTCCAGATATTCTAAAACACATTCCCTCAAACTCCAAAATCTCGAAAGTACACACACTACAATAAAGAAGTAATCGCCTTTTCTTCCGTTTCTTCGGGAAAAGCGTACGAAATCTTCGTCGATTCAGAGCACGAGTTTTGTTGATACAATGCACCACAGGGTCAACAACGAAAGACAAGTTTATGTCCTTGGCACAAAGAGCTTCTTGGTGAATAATACAATGATACTTGAAAAAACTTTTCTATCCAAATAATTTTCAAGCAATGCAACAAAATCTTTTATCTTGCCACCCGTGCAAGGCGCTCCATCTGTGCAAACACTGTCTAATTTTATCCATTCTACTTTGTTAACCTCAATTACATTTTTAAGTTCCTTAAAAATGTCTTCACCTGCTAGTTGGAGCAAATCAAGAAGTTCTTCCACAGTATCAAAATTATTGTTTGTGTAACTCACAAAGGATGCTTAACTGCGCATTGTGTCTGTGATATCACAGCTTTCATCCAAAGTTAATGAAAAATGTTTGCAATTTTGAAGTCAAAAGATATTTGTGTTCAAACATCCTGGCCCATGTCATCTATACAACGCATGACACTATTTTTAGACACAAAGCTATTTTATCAACCATATTTTTGACATTTAGATCACTGACATTTTGGGCGAAAATTAAAAGGCTAATTTTTATTATCTCCTCTCCGTCAGAATATGGTTTTTTCTTGCGGGATAACAACAAAGAAAGTTCATAAGAAGCCTTCCCCATGGTATCCATTTCGTCATTTCTCTTCTGGAACAAAGATTGTAGGCCGGCGAAAGATTTTTTTTTTTTTTTTTTAATTGATAAATTCCGTTCGAAAATTTGATCCAACAGGATATTTGCCGATGAAATTGCTGCGCAGTTGTTTGAAATGACGGTCCAAGTTAAATTTTTTTTTGGAACTGATATACAAATTCCACATATCAAACAAATAGGCTTGGAAGCATTTTGATGTGTTAACACGTATTGTTTTCCCCAGACAATTTTAAAATCACCTGCTGCAATATTAGCTTCATAATTTCTTTTCGATGTCGAAGGTTTACTCAAAAACATATTGAAAAAAAATTTAACTATGCTCAGCGCTAAAACTAAAAATAATTTTAGAAAAGGAAAAAAGCTTAACTTCTTTCTAAACAGAGTTTAAAATCAATTGAGTCTGACAGCTAGAAAAAATTTGTAGATGTTACGCTACAAATTTTCTAGTCTCCGATTTCAGCATTCTGATTAGTCATGGATGCAATTCTCACTCCCTCTGCTTTATAAAGTGACTACTTTGGGCAGATAGAATTACTTCTACCGTACAACAACTTCTCTCTTAATATGTTGCAGAATTACTTCTTGACGTTACAAAACTCGTAAATAGCCAACACCTTTGGAAAAACTTTATCTGACATCACGCTGACAGCTATAAACACGAAACTTCAGGACTGCAAAGAGAAGCTGAAATTCGAGATGTTAAAAATTAACCACCCCCGAGAGAAGGTAATTTTTTGGGCAGATTCGACCGTCCGAGAGAGAGAATTTATTTGCTTTTAGTGTCACGCTGCTCATCACCTTTCTCGGAACGTTACAATGCTGTGGAATTGTAAGTTTTGGATAACGATCTGACATTTGGCGCTATACTGAAGAAAAGAAAAAATCTTGCTTAGCGCCTTTAAAATCTCACGCTGAAAATTTCTGTTTTCTTACATATTCTCTTCATGATAACTTTCTATTGTACTTCAATTAATTCACTAATCTTTTCAAAAATTGTTGTAATTTTTCAATAAGTCTTCACGTGCCACAATGTGGCACGCGTGCCGCGGGTTGGCCACCCCTGGTCTATGTGCTCCAGTAAACAAACCCAGCAACAAAAGAGGGGGAAAACACATTGCCATTCAAAGTGTACAAATGAATGAATCGCAGAAATTGGCATGTGTACCTTCAAAGCATTTTATTACTAGTGTGCAATTACACAATAAACACTTAATATTTTCATCTTTGAAAGCATTAGTTTTCAATACTTTAAGAAACTAAACTAAATATGGAAATCTCTTGTGTTCATTAACACATCACTTTGCAACAAGTATTATTTTACTTACTCGTTAAAGTCTTTGAAACTTTTATACTTAATCTTCTTTCTATTTTTATTTTTTCCCATTTCCTTACAGTGGTTATAACCTACAAATAAGAATAAGTTTTCATTAAATGAATAGGCAGTATTAAATAGAAGGAAAAATATTTTTAAAAATAAATGACTGGATTGAAGAATGAGATGTCTGTCAAATATGGCAGTACTCAGAATTATGGAACAATAAAGATTTCATTCTGATAAATTGTTTATTCTGGAAACTGATACACTGAATTGGTCTTGGTTTGCGTTCAGTGAAATTTTCCATTTGTCATACCAGTCTTCCAACTCCGCCAAATGTCGGTGTAGGGAGTGGGTGATTTCATTTATGTTCTCGCTCTGTGCCAGAATCGCAGTGTCATCTGCATAGAGGCATGTGGTGGTGTGTCTGGAGATTGGAATGTCGTTAACGTATATATTAAAAAGCGTCGGGCGAGCAGGGAACCCTGCGGTGCCCCGGCTTTAATCATTTTTGTGGTGGAGTGTGTGTCTTTGACTCTGACGGCGAAGTTCCGGTTAGTAAGATAGGATTTTATGATTTTAGTAATTTGAGGGGGGGTGTCTATTTTTTATTAGTTTAAAGAGTAGTTCGACATGCCATACACGGTCGAAGGCCTTCTGGATGTCCTTGAAGCCGGTCTTTATAAACTCAACTACCCGTAGCAACTGGTGCGACGTGGATAGCTAAGGTCTAAAGCCGTGCTGTTCAGGAATTAGAATATTGTTAGTGGTTAGATGATTGTTTAGCCTCGAGAGAATTAACTTCTCTGCGAGTTTGCTTAGTACAGGAAGTAGGGAGATTGGCCGGTAGCTGGCAGCACTGGTGGCCGGCTTACCGGGTTTTAGTATCGGGATGACGGAGGCAGTTTTCCAAAGATCTGGAAAGTGCCCCGTTCTGAAAATATTATCTATTATGTTAGTAATTTGGAAGATTATAAGAATGGTGAAATTTTGTAGCATTTTATTTGTGATCCCTTCCTGCCCGGAGCTTTTTTAATTTTTACTTTCTTGATGTAATCAATGATCTCCGAGGGCATGGGAGGGGGGAGGGGGGGCGTCGAAAATCAGCGGATATCTAATCCATGAAAGGTACATGCTGGCCGAATTTCAAGTCTGTAGGTCTAATAGTTTCTTAAACATTGTGATGAGTGAGTGAATGGGCGTGACTTCGCTTTTCTCCTTTATCTCTCTCTCTATATATATATATTGTTGCCGATATAATAATAAATGGACTGTAAATTTAACGAGCGAAAACGGATCCCAACCATATGGGATCGCTATACTTTTCGAATTGAATACAAGGTTACAACAGTTGGCTTGGAGCAAAATCTATACAAGGAATTCTCGCCAACTGGCGCCAACATCCTGCCCTGCCTTGCAATGACGAAGGCATTCAACAAAGTTTACATTATACAATTATTACAATAAAAGTTACAATAATATAGTAAGAATACAGGACAATAACAATTACACAATTCAATAAAGATAAAATAATATTTATAAATACAATTCTGATGACAAAATCAATTGACATATGGTAAATTGGCAATTTTAGTGACTGGTCTCTTATAAACTCCTTGTTTATCCTTTAAAGTCACTACTCTGACTAAATTATCCTTACCAGGGTGCAATTTTAAAATGCGTGCCAAATGCCATTTTAAAGTATCTGAATTCTCTGAGGGTTTCACTAACACTAAATCCCCTTCTTTGAAACCTACATTGCCTTTACACCATTTGGGTCTTTGTTGCAGTTTATTTAAATATTCTGAAGACCATTAACGCCAAAAGTGTTGGTTCATCCTTTGTACCAACTGCCATCGGCTTAATCTATTTATGGGGATCTCAGTGTAATCAAGATCAGGTATTGCAACCAATGATGATTCAATCAGAAAATGTGCAGGAGTTAAGATTTCGGTATCATTCGGATCATTAGACAGAGGACAAATTGGTCGAGAATTAAGAACCGCTTCAATTTGAACTATAAGTGTTACAAATTCTTCATGACTTAAAACTGAATTGCCAATTACTCTCTTTAAATGGTATTTTAAAGATTTAACCCCCGCCTCCCACAGACCACCAAAATGTGGTGCGGAAGGTGGGTTGAAGTTCCATTTGATTGGTTCTTTAGACAAAAAATGCATTATTTTTTCCATTTTTCCCTTAAACAATGCTTTAAGTATTTTTCTTAATTCATTATTTGCACCTACAAAGTTCCGACCATTATCACTATGGATCTCAATGGGTCGCCCTCTTCTGGCCACAAACCGTTTTAAAGCTGCAAGAAAGGCTTCCGTTGTTAATTCGCTAACTATTTCTAAATGGATAGCCTTAACTGTAAAACAAATAAAAACACAAACATAAACTTTCCTAATATGCTTGCATTTTCCAGAAAAAGTTTTTAACTGGAAGGGTCCACAATAATCTATACCTACCTGACTGAAAACTCTGCAAGCTGTGACTCTCGCAGCTCTGGCAAATCATTCTTGAACTAATCTTCTCCACAAGGAGTTAAGTCCACGCAATGTCGTTAATTTCGAATCTCCTAAGCAACTCGGATCCTTCGACAAAGGCATTTTCACAATAAAACGACCAGTTTCATCTCTATTATAAGTACTCGTAAAGTATTCTTCACATAATTTTTCTTCTCTACTCAATGTAGGAATTTCGAAATCAGGACAATTTTCAATTTCCCAAAAGCGTTTGATACAATTTTTGAGCTCATTTACATCAGTAACTAGTCCACAATAGCTCTTGTTAGGGTAATTATGTGACATGACGCCACTAGCTACGTAACCGAATACTGTATATTGTAATATCAACTTCCCTTCTGCTAGTTTTATTTTCCCATGATTTAGAATTTCAAAGAAAATCTGATTTGATAAAAGCAAATCGATTCTTCCAGGTGAATAGAAATTCTCGTCCGATAACTCTATATATTCAGGAATTTTTATCCCACTAATATCTAATTTATTTGTTGGAGTCAAACCCGTAATTTTCGGAACAACAAGAAATTCCATTAATTTTTGAAACTGTCTATTTTTATTCGAAACAACGGCACACTTTCTTTTTTAACATTTGCGAAGTCCCGTTAATACCGCAAATAGAGGTATTTACTCGTTCACTTTTCAATCCCAAAGGTAAGACGGCATCCTGTGATATTAAGTTACACTGACTCCCACAATCAAGAAGCGTCCGGAGGGGAAAGAGTTCCCCGCGGTTGTTTTGACAAACTATTGCGGTGGACAGCATCACGGTTGAATGACCCTTAGCATGTCCTGCGAATTCCCCCCCTTTCGTTGTCAAATGATTCAACATAAGGGATAGTTTGTTTCGGCTTTTGAAACATTCACTGTTTACATTTAGCTTTGTTTCCAGAGTTGACAAAGTTTCGCTAATTTGACTTTTTTGGCTATCAAACTTTCTCTCAAAATTTCAACACAAAAGTGAATTGTGCCGCTTAGAGCAATTGTGACAATTCCGCGAACTTTTGCATAGAGCTACTCCATGAGAAGAACTAAAACAATTTATGCAAAGATTGTTCCTTTTCACCGAATTAAACCTTTCATAAACACTTAAATCATTAAATTTTTTACATCTAAATACTGGGTGAGGCTGTTGTTTACAAATTACACAGTTTACTGGATCCAATTTAGCTAGAAAAGATTTCGTTTTATAACTTCGTTCCGATGGAACAACTATTGCATTATTTGTTTGGATGTTTTCTAGTATTAAACAGCATTTTAACAAAAAAATCCATAAAATCGTCCCATTTAGGCAGTTCGGTAGAGGCTAAGTTGAGCTTATAATTTTCCCTTGTTTCCTTATCTAATTTTCTTAAAATTAAATTTATCAATAGTACTTCGGAGAATTCGTTTTTAGTTCTAATCCTACCATTTTTAAACCTCTTAAATGTTTTTGATAACAATCTATTAAAGTTCTTAAATTTTTAGCTGATTCGTGAGTAAATTTTTCCAATGATAATATTTCACTGAAATGACTATTTATGATCAATTATTTGTTCTCAAACCTCCTTTTCAAACATTCAAATAATGAAGTATATGAATCATCAATTGTAATAATATCCTTAGCTAATCCAGTAAGTGTAGATTTTAAGTAATATAATTTTTGAGAATCTGTTAAACTATTGTTCGAATCAAAAGGTATCTGTACACCTTCGAAGAAAATTTTTTGAAAAACTGTAATATTTGCTATTAAAATATTTTTTACTGATGAAACATAACTTAAAACTATGAAAAATACATTTAATATTTTACTTATAACACACACAAAAAATTTAAAGAGAAAAACATAGTGAAAATTGTAATTAAATTCATTGTTAGAATAACGCACATAACTCAAATGAAAACAAAAATATCACTCTTCTGTAAATTTGATGTTGATCATCATAACATTTTTTAGGGCTGGTACCATTTTCCTAATGATAATCAAATTATTACAATTTTTATCAAGGTTCGAGTAAAAGAACATTGAAAAATCACTAAAAATTTATTACGTGACATGATATACACCTTAGTTACTAAAAACATATCAACTCTATAAACATGAAAATGGTAGGGGTTCTTTAAATCTATAAAATTAATGTACTTGTAAAGTTTAAACAAATTTGGTTCACAACTTTTTCTGATATTTACGTTGTCAGATGCCAATACGTTAAAAAAATGCATTTTGAGATAAATCAGAAATAAACTTTAAACTGCAATTTTTAATATTAAACACAATTAGATATACTTAAAAGGCCCCTGATTTATAAATAACACCCTCTTTACTCTCTAAAACATTGATTTTTTTTCAACCTGGTTGCTTTTAAAATTTTTCTACGCTGCTTTACATTTGGTGTTGAATGACGTTTTGCATCGTTAATTCTTTTCACGTCAAGATGTTTGTATGATTTTAAAGTAAAATAACCAGGAGTTATATTAAGTTTTTTTTAAAATGTCAACACAACCCTTGTACCCATCATTAAATTGTATAACAGCATCCAATGCACCAGATTTTAAAGCTTTGAGGCACACGAAAACTTCTTTCGGTACTCTCTGCCATATATAATGCCATTAAAACCCTCATTTGAGTTTTGCGTTTTGCCATGCAGACATTTAGTTAGTAGTTCTTTGGTACATAATTCTAAATATGTAGGCTTAATCATGTTTATAAAGGTTTATCTAATGAATTTTTATTTTTATTTTGGCTTTTGGCCACAAGATAGTGCTCACTGGTAGTAGCACCAACTATCTTTACCGATGGGACACTGTCCATGCATGGGTTTCTTGGCACTTGATAAGCAATGAAATAGGGCCGCAATAACATTTTGTTGAAGACCGGAGAGGTTTCCAACATTGCTACGAACAGCAATTCCATAATAGTTTTGCAATTGGTCAATAAAAGAGTCGGTGAGTTTGCCTTTACCAGACAGATTTTTATTTTTTGACTTTAGTTTGCGCAATCTCGCACCTACTCTCTTTTAAACATGACCGATGCATTCATATTTTGTGACACTATCTTTACCATAAGTATCTTTGACACTGATAAAGCCCTTGGAATCCCCGTCACCATAATATTGTGCATATTTAAGGCCTCGCTTCACAATAGAACGTTGGAAGATTCTAGTTGCACCAGCAGCTTCCATTTTCAACGCAGAACCTTGAAAATTGCTATGGCATACGTGATCTGCTGCGAAAGTTTCCGATTCAATGCTTTTAGGCATTTTAGAAATCTTTCTGCAGATGGGGCAATATGACGACATTATTTCAATGTCCACTACTTTACCAGTGTCAACTGACAAAGCTGCGACACACCCATTCATGGAAGTGTAACCCCTACGCTGCCATGTTCCGTCAACTGAAACACTACATTCAACTATTTTATTTTTAGAAGGATGTAGCACTAACAGTTCAGAGGCTGCTTTTTGCATTGATAGTTCACTAACTTCTGAAATCACAGACATGAGTTTGTTCTCATGATTAGTGTACGCAGTTTTACTGAGCCTGGGTAAATTTAACGTACCACATAATTTAAACCCAGCAGAAAAACCTTTACCAATTTGTCTCATACCATAAACAAATCTTGTATTTACTTCAGGACAGTTTAAAGTTTTCTTTGAACTAGAAAACACTGAGTAAAAGTTACAATGTTTACACCTTATAACAAAATTTGAACACAAACCATACCTTGAATCCTCAGAAAGCAATAAGCCTTCTTCGAAACATCTTGGGCAACAAAGTTGTAAAAAAACATTTAAGAGGACATCAATATCTATGATTCTATTTTCTGTAAGTGTTTTAGGCTCATATCTGCCATTTCCTCATCAAAAACAGCAGGCATTTTGATCTTTGAAGAACTGGCGTTGGTGGATGTTGAGCTACAATTTTTGGAATCTTTATTAGTAGATCCATTACCACGAAATTTTCGTTTTCTCTTAGTACTAATTCTGCGTTTTAAATTTCCCCTTTTAAATGAAAAAAATTAAATTTTTCAGCTATAAAAAAGGATTTAACAGAAACTTAGAAAGTGCTGCGTAATCGTAAGCAAATGTAAACAAACAATAACACACTCTCTTTTCCTGCCAGTTTCTGGATAAAAATATTAGTTAAAACCTGTTGCCAATTATATTTTTGAAGATTCTGAAAACTCAAATTCATATTTTAAAGTGTATAAATTTTCTACTATTGCATATTTAAGCAATACTTTGTAAAATAAAAATGTAAACAAACATTTATTTCAACTTCCGGAATGTAGACTTGTACTTCCGGTTTCAAAAAGTAGCTACCGAGTAAAATTCAAATCCCCATAACTTAAGTTCTAAATTAGATAGACACAAAATTTAAGCACCATTTTAAAGAAAAACGTTCAAATTTAAAAATAAAATCAAAATTCAAAAATCGAAAATTTCGGCAAAAATGACGTTTTGAAGGTGTACAGATACCTTAAAGAAATAAATTGTTCTTCAAAATTAAACCAATCATGGTAAGAACCATTAAATCTTGGCAATTGAATACCTGGAAATTAAATATTATTCAAACTATTTACACAAGATCTAACATCATTATTCTTCAAATCAATTTTTGAAATAATATTTTTAATCCTTACCTGGATATCTTCGCAATCCTCTTCCAAATCCAGGATTTCTAATTCAAGTGGTTCCAAGTCACTTTCATTTGTCACTACTTCATAATATTCATTCCGAATATCACTTAATTTGATTCTTAGGCTTTTCAAGGTATCAATTTCCGATTCTAACTTTATTTTATTCTTTTCGTCCGGATTGTTAATGAAGTCTTTTATACGTGTCAGCTGAGTTTTAACTGATCCACGTTTGCGGTTCAACACAACTAATATTTCTTCAGACACATTGCTCTATAATTATTCTAAAGATTTTACAAGTACTAATTTTTCTAAAGTTCGGCAATTCCGCAAGTGGACCAATGTTACCGATATAATAATAAATGGATTGTAAATTTAACAAAATTTTAATGAGCGAAAACGGATCCCAACCATATGGGATCGCTATACTTTTCGAACTGAATACAGGTTACAACAGTTGGCTCGGAGCAAAATCTATACAAGGAATTCTCGCCAACTGGCGCCAACATATATATATATATATATATTGACCAAAGTTATACTTTTTTAACAGTTTATTTATTTAATACAGTCTTATGTAATATTTATCAGCATCAGTTTCATCATTTTCCGAACATCAAAGTAAAATTTGTAATTTTTTTATACTGCATTTAACTATTTCAATGCATTTTAAAATTGGTTTAGAAATTGCTATACGAGGGTTGATCAGAAAAGAAGGTGGTTACAAGTCGAATAAAGAAATATTCACTAACAGTAGACAGAAAATACAAAAAGGAATTAAGAAGCATACGTGCCTATCACATTTCGTCATAATCACCAAGTCTATGAAGGTATTTATCAGAACGCAGAACCAACTTGTTGAACCCGTCTTGACAGAAATCAGATCCTTGTTTATTGAGCCAGGTCTCGGTGGATGTTTCCACTGCACTGTCTTGGAATATCGGAGCACATATGCTGCACGCTGCCCTAGCTCAGTCCCAGCTCTGACAAGATTTCACTCAGACTCGTTGATCCTTTTGAATAATTTCTTCAATTCGTGCTATGTTGATTTCTGCCGTTGAAGAACCTCTCAGGCAGGCCGCTCTCTCATATTAAGATTTTCGACCTCCTGTCTGCCTGTGTGTTTGAACCATTTCGTTACATGTCTTCTCTTTGCTTCTTCACCATGATTTGATTGTGAATGTCAAATATGGCCCATAAAAATCAAATCACGGCTCGCACATCCAAACAAGACCAATTTCCTAAGCTCTTGCAATTTCAATCGTCCTGAACCGTCTGGGAACTTTCGCTACATACCCGCAAACCGACAAGAAGTGCCATTTGTCTCTACTCCGGAGAAACAAAATTTCTCCATAATATGTAGTTTTCAAATGCTGCGACATGTAACTTTTTTTTCTGATCATCCCTCGTAAATTTTTAAATAGTTATTAACAGGCCAAATATTTTGTAAAGGAGTCCATGTGCATAGTCAGTTCGGGAACCACTGTTCTACAATAATAGTTACTTTTATCAGTATATGTAGCAATCAGTCTTTCGCTTTTGATTTCTAACATTTTAATTGCTTGAATGGAATACGTCTCGAGAAATAAAGCGGAAGGAACTGTTCACTTCCTTCCTGAAGCCACCTCGAATGCAAGACTTAATCAGTCACTCATGGTGGCTCTAGTGCGATGCTGTTCTTCACGCCTGCACTCTTCCTACTGTTGCACTTCATAAACATATCTGGTAAATACTATAAAATATTTAGTCTTGCTATTTTATATGACAGATATTATATATTTTAAATTTATATTTTTAAATTTGCTTAGCTTATACATAGGTTTAGTTCAACTTAGGATGTTTTTCATGATATGCTTATATTACGTAAAAGGAAATTAAATCTAAAGTTTGATTTGTTTTATTAAGAGTTGGAATATTTTAGACAGAAGTTTGTTTTAAATTTGAATTTACTTTAAGTTCTCAAAAGGGACCTGGACTAAAACACTAAAATTGTTGACAAAAAAATCCTTTCTAATACTGCTTTAAGTCAATTTCTTTTTGCTTACGGATTCTTTCATTCTTGAAATTGTTTTTATTTCAAAATCCTGTTTAGTTTAATTACTTCGAGATTCCTTTTAAATTGAATTTATTTTTCAACTTCAGAAACGCGGAATAAGTATTTCCTACATTTGACGGATGGCAGTTTTTCAAAAAAAAGAAAAAAGTTTTTAAATCAATTATAAGATTTTTTTAAAAAAAATTTGACATGTTTTTCAATTATGGAAAGGGTAAAATATGTATTACATTGATTTTAACTGCATCATCACTTTGAAAAAATATCTGTTTTTCTGGCATTACGTTTATAGTACGATATAAATAAGATAACAATCTATACAAACAATCAAAGAAATAACTATGTGCACTAGGCCTTATTTTTAAAAATGTTAATTGTCGTTTGTAATGCATTGATTTATCTAAGCATTTTAAGAGGGTTACGTACATCAATTTCTATTTTTGTGATGTAAAGTTTTATTTACACTATTTTTGAGAATTAATTGTAGCTGTTGATTTTACAGAATATATTTTTAACTAAAAATGCTAATAAAGTAATATAATTTTCCAAATATCGAATATTTTGATGCATTTTTAATTTGTTACTCCTGCTGTAATTGTATGTATATTTAGCTCATGCTTTTATTGTTTTAAAAAGGAAAATACAATATTAAGAACTAATGTAAAATCAAGAACATTTACAAGTTTTAGATATAAATTTACAATAAATAAATTTCTAAGATATTGCTTAAGAAATACAAAAATATCAAGTGAATTATAGTATTGCAGAATAAAATAGTCAAATGGTTTAATTAAGATATGCTATTAAAAAATATAACATTTTTTAAAAAATTTTAATTAAAAAAAAGCTATTACATTCTTCTTTAACACTATAATACATTTTTTCAAAAAAAAAAGACACTTGTAACATAGTTTTTTTGTAATTATGTATGTTTGTTTACTTGTTTGTTAGTGGAAACAATAAATATTTAATTTCTTCCCATTTAAAACAGGAGGTAAAATAAGAGATATTGTTATAAATTATAATGAATTCCACAAAACTGCATTGATTTAACTTAAATATTTCATTTATAATTTTTTATTTGCTACATAACAATTTCAGTATAAATAAAATCAATTATTTAGAAAAAAAACCATAGGTTCTAACACAGAGGTCGGCAACCTATGGCACGTGGTACAATTCTCAGAGTTGCACTCTGCACAACTTCTTAATTTTTGAGTGGATGGAAGTTAATAAATTTTTGTCGATCTTATTTGACAAACATCTTTAGATTTATGGATATTTACGGAATTACGAAAAAAATTGCAGCTATTTTGTAAATTATTTAAAGTTATTGCTGGAGAGATTTATATATAATTTTTTTAACATTTATAAATCTCGTGCACCACGTAATGTATATCACGGGAGCATACAACACAGACAGAAGAAAGGATTACAACACAAACATCCATGCCTTCTCCGGGATTCGATCCCAGTCCCTACGGCACCGCAATCAGCTTCACTAACCACTATACCGGATGGGTGGCATTTAATTGTTCGAAAAGAGAAAATTGCATGTACGATGTTTTCTGCTTTTGGTTCCACAAATATCTAAGTAAAAATTTTTTACTCATGTGTAGATTATTTTGAGTCCGCAAAGAAATTGTTTAACAACTGAATGCGGGATTTGAATTGTTTCAAAAATGTTCTACTGTGTGGCACGCTGAATCCTATTGGTAGATTGGTTTGGCACGCCACAGCTGAAAGGTGGCGGACCCCTGTTCTAACATGTCGAAACTCGGAGGTTTGGGTCATTGAAAAAGCAGACATGGTCACAAAAATAATAACTTTTATTTCATACCAATTCATTTTTATGATCAAATTATGATTACTTAAAATTTAATAACCTTGGGAACAATCCCAATTAATTACTTAATTTAACTTCTAAGATTGTTCAAAGTACACTTATCTCTTGATCCGCTTGTAGATCACTTGTTAGTTTTTTACTAAACTGCTACTCCTTTTCAAATCACCTTCTCTATTATTTCCACTTCTCCAAACGGCAGTCATGGCTCAAATGATAACTTGAGAACGAATGATTTGATTTACGACTATCTACTCACGATTAACTATTAAATTTAACACAACCCTTGCCAGGGTTTGGATAGCATTTACATTAGCATAACATGACGTCATCTCCATGGAAGGTGGTTATAAACTCAAACCGCAGTTGAAGAATAATTTCCCCCAAGAGGATTAATAGAAGGATTGCGAATAAACCCCGTCACAAGCATGGTTTTTTCAAATAAAGTTTAAAACTTAAATGACTTAAAAATAAAATTTTAAAAAAATCGATTGAAGAAAATATTAGAAATTTTTAACTTAATAATATTATACTTTTTTCTTGCTTATAAGAGAGAGAGAGAGAGAGAGTTTTGTTGTTTTTTAACACTACATTTTATTGTGCCTGGCTTCTTTCACACAACAAGGCCATTTGTTAAACTAACATTTCCTCAGGTAATATTTAAAACATTTTCCTTGAGCAATATTTTAATGGATCATGTTTAAATTCGTATTGAAAAGTAGCATGATTAAATGTTTCATAAACTTAACATGAAACTGAATGCAATCGAAAATGTATCATTTGGACGTTTACATCTTATAATGCTACACTAAGAATAAATTGCTTTTTTGTTATCATGAATATCGTTTAAAAAAAATCATCGCTTGCCGACCATTGATACAAATGCATTTTGTAAGGCAAGATTTTTCACCCAGACGTGCGAGCTATAATATGTGCTAATTGCAGGCTCCTGTCTTTCCTCTCCTACCTACATATAATTCTCTGATAAAAACATCTGGTTTGTACACCTGTTAAATATTTTAACTATTGTGCATCAGTATCTGTGGAAATGTTATGAAATACCGTATGGTAGATTATTTAATCCATTTTCTTTGTTGCGCAATATAGCAGCTTGATAATATTTAGTTAACTATTTATTATTGATTTTCAAAAGACTATGTGAGGGAGATTTGAGTTGTCGCACGAATCTAACGATGTAATTAATGTAATATTTCGAAAACTGTGTACTCGAAGGTCAAGAACAGTTTTATCTATATGCTGATCGCTCTCCTTTCTATGAGTGCGACCACGGTCATTGTCGCGTACACGTAAACGGCGTTGCTTATGGTCAAGTTGTGGATTCGAATTCTACTGCCACAAAAGACTCGTCATATAGCAAGGTTGATAAAACGAGAAATGTGTAATCTTAATGCTAGCACTCGAGTTAATTCGAGCACGCTCAACAGGTTAAACTGTGCACACTCGAGATAATTCGAGTGAGGTCGTCTTTTATGCTGTTTAAATTTTCACATTTGAATATAAGTGAGCGCGTCGGCGCCCATGTGACTGACAGCAATCTGTCGTCATTATTTCGTATAAATTGGGTAAATTGATAAAAAAAAACCGGGTTTACCAAAATTTTCTGGATTTCCACGACGAACAGAACGTCCTTTTCTTAGTTTTCCACCCAAAAAGCTCTTTTACAAAATATTACGGTGTGTATTGTGCTAAAAGAGATAGCAAAGGGAGAGGAAAAGAGTCATTATATAAGTTTAATGTTAGACTATATGCTGTACCTTGCTTCCAAATATATCACACAAAGTTTTTGAATAATTTTTTTAAATAAACACTATCATTACTATTTCTGCTTAAAAAGTATATATAAGTATTTAACTGATAAAAAATATGTTTTTTTTTCAAAACTGTAATTCGAGAAAAAAAAGACAGTAAAAGTCGATATACTTGCAAGTTCACAAAATTCTGCTCTTAATTTACACACACACACCAATTAGAATTAAAATCCTAAATTAAAATAAAAATTTTGATTTTTTTTAATATTTTTTTTAAAAAATTTCCAAAAAAGGCTTTAAACTATGCTTTCTTAAATTTTAAAAAAAATTTACCGGTTTTTTTTAAAAAATATGTTTGTTAGGATCAAAATTCTCACTTTGGTGTGCTAAGGCACATTGTAAGTATCTTGCTAGATCAAGTGCCGCTCTCATCTTTTGATTGTGATTAACTATTAATTCTTATTCCAGTGCCCGTCATCAATAAGCCTAGTATTGCCAGTAAGTATGACCTTCGAGTGCAAACTTTCGATGGCGAGACACTGTTTTTAACCATTTAAGAATACATTACTAATAAAAATTATCAGATTGAATCCTGCTATCTTGCTCATGCATTAAAAAAGATTTTTATATTTAATGACAGTTTCTACGATATTCTATTGTTAGAAATTACTTTTAACCGTAGAAGTTTGTCTAATGTAGAAATCTTCAACCCGTGGCCCGCGGGCCACGCATAGCTCTTTGAGGGCTTTATAGTGGCAATTATTGAATTTGAAGCAATTATTTTTTTAAAAATGCCTTTTCTGCTTTTTGCCGTAAGAAACGTCACTTTTTTTGTTATTCTTGATATTTAAAACATCTTACTGATGTGTTTAATATCTATTTGAGATAAAAATGTCTGTAAATGTCAAAATTTTCAAACATTTCACTGCATCTTCAATAATTTTACTTATTAAAAAATTTGACTGAGTATAAAGTCTAAGAAATTTTCTGAGAAAAGATGGACTTTTATTTTTAACAGGTTTGTAAAGTATTTTAATTCGACTTCCCTTTAACTTTTTTGAAATCGCGATATATACATCGTCTCTTCCCCTAAAATTGGTTGTAGTCTTGTAACATAAACCTCTCTTTTTTCATATAAACTTCCTGACTACAATACTTTTTTGACAGTCGTGCGGCCCGCGGATCTCTGTGAACTTATTGATGTGGCCAACGGATCATTGTAAATTTATTAATTCGGCCCTCTAGCGTGAAAGGTTGAAGACCCCTATTCTATCGGATAAAGTTGAAAGTTTGTCTCTCCAATCGTTATCTTAATTTTGGAAAATATATGATAGAACAACAACGCTTTTTTTTAATATGATTAAAATGAAGTGATTCACATGAATTTTTAAAATTTTTCAATGTACCGATCAATTGATTAATTTTATCTATGTTATGAAATGAAAAAGAAAAGTAATGAAAAAAATGACTGAAGGTCAAAATCAAATAATTTAAAATTTTAAGAAATAGTTAGGCTGCCATTTTTGTCTGTATTTTTATTACTTTTTTTTCAATTTGCTTATTTTCTTGGCATGATTTGAAACGAAAGGATTTTGAAATTTCAACAAATTGTAATTTTTCCTTCTTTTTCAATGAATTTTTTGTATTCAAATCAACATTATGCCCAATATATTATAACAATATTTTATATGCAATATAATATTAAATATAGTGTTATTTTATTTATTTAACTTGTTGGGCTAATTTTTCGGAAAATATCGAACAAATTACTTTGTGATGGACGGGCTGTCACATCCATAGGTGTTTGGGAGTTAGAATGAAGATCATCCATAATCAGAACAAACCTATTTTATTATTCTATCAAATAATTCTAACAACGTAGGGTAGGAAATGTACCTTTAATTAAATATAGGAGCAAAAGCAAGGTAGAGGAGATATTTAATTATGAATCAAATAACTTACTCTTAGAACGTTTTGGTAATATACGTTCTTAATAATCGTCATTCCGTTCTCATCTATTTGACTTCTAGTCCATATTAATCTAATCCAAATTATTGACTAATCTTTAATTATTCAACAATTAATCGTCGAGCAACTCTCGGCTAGCTCACAGCTACTTTCCGCTAACTACTAACTGCTAACTTCTAACCACTAACTTCCCGTACCTAAAATTTAATGCTTAAATATCATCCATTTTTTACATAAACCGTGTCTTCTTCTTCGAGAATAAGTTTTCAATAGAAAAATAATCAAAATAAATATTTTTCTCCGAGAGGATTAGTAGGAGGTTCACGGATAGACCCGTTACAACTTCATTAATAAGTTTGATGTTTAGTTGAATAAAATATTTTCCACGAGTGTGTTATTTCTGAAATTCGGTGACCTTGAGTAAAATGAGGATAGGAGTCAAAATTCAACCGACTGAAGACCCGCCGTGTAGAGGAGACTGATGCATGTTAAGTTTGTCGAGCTAAAAGTCCTCCTTTAGGAGTGGTGTGGTAATTTGGAGAAGGGAGGAGCCAACTCAGGAGTCGTTTTCCTCACTTGACCGAGGCCCAGAATTACGAAGTCCGTCCACAATAGCCATCGAGATGCAATATAGTGCGACAATATTTCATGTCTCACTCATGGCCACTCATACTACTAAAAAACAATATTTTAAAATATATTTTTTGTTGTGCATGGATTGTATTGTTGTGAGATTCGTATGTGCCACATCTTAAGAAGATTATAGTTCAATATTAAGGAGTTTAACATTTTAATGTTCCTTATCTTCTAAATACGTATTTCAGAATGAATATGTATATGTGTAGAGAAAGCCTTTAAAGGGCTTTAAAACATTTTTTTTAAAAATATATTATCGCATATTCATATTTATAAGAGTACATTTGTTTCCTATAACTATTTTTGCAACACAAAATTTATTGTAGCATTATTTAGATCATACCGTCATTTTATCACTACGTCATTTAAAAATGCGAGCAATAGTCATTTGACTGATAAATTCAGCATTGCACATAGCAATCGAAATATTGCTTACATCTTGCCTCACATCCGTTGTCAACTTTTTTTGATCGTCTGCGTATTGAATGTCTGAGCTCACTCTTTCCTCTTGCAAAATATTCCATTTATCTGCCCCTTTGGTGTTTGTTTGTTTGTTTAACATTCGATGTTTACTTCTCTACATTTGGGTTTGATGTTGGGATAACTTCCTCTTTCACACAATTGTAGATTCCAGTTTAGGAGCAGACTTTTCCCCCCTTCCCTTACTTATCTGCTATTTATCGATGTAAATCGTGACCACGGAAGCTAGGTGGTCATAACCCTGAATTCGTGACCGTGGTTCAAATTTAGAGGTCTGTTGCCAGTAACACTTGTGAAACTTTGAAATGTGACGCAAATAAACAATAATTCAGTCTAACATAAATAAATGTTAAAGGATCTTGAATAATATTGGAATTTTATCTAATTTAAATTATTTGTGAGTAATCTCAGACGATATATTTTAAATTATTTGAATTTCTCTTTAATTAAAGATGGTACAAGAACAATTATCGAAGAACTAACATTTCAAAGCGCTTGCCTATAAATATAGCAGATCATTAAATCACATGCATGGATATTCTATTTCGATATTTATGATTTATTTTTCAATACTTTATTTACTTATAAATTATATTTAATTCATTAATTTTAGGGGTGCTAATATTTCACTTATGGAACTAATATATCTAGACTGATTGTATTTTAGTATAATTTACGTTGTTCTGTGAAGAAACACAAGGTATATATAAGAATAGATACTGATATGTTCTTAAAGATACTAAAATTTTATTAAGGATGCTAATATTTCTTTTTTTATATATATTAACTTTTAAATAAAGAGAATCGTTGCTTGACTTTAATGACAATCCGTTTTAGATAATTATGAAGGTACCACTTAAGACAGTGATGGGCCAGCATTTTTAGGAGTGGGCCAAATAAATGAGGATTTGTGGAAGATCAATTAATTTATTATAAAACACAAAACTATAGAAAGAAGCCATATTTTAAAAATCATTTAATTTTATTGCAATGAAGAAAGATGTACCTCTCCGTATTTCTTACCTTTTCCAATATTTCAAACTTAAATATAAAATCAAATATACAAGCAAATTGTAATAGTTTTATAAATATTTATTAGTGCCTGTTCCACCATTTACATCCAAAAGTATTTTAGCTAATCAATATATCTATGCTCACAACTATATTTTACCTAAGCAAAAAATATTGTAATCTCTACGGAAATTTTCACTTATAGCTTCAAACTGGGTTTACCTTAGAACTTCATGATAAACTGCATCCGGTGACGTCACAAAATCCCTCGTTGTGCCTCATTTATGTTATACTAAATTTTTTTACTATCAAAAATATTTGTGAAAACGATAGAACCTCTAATTAGACCAAGAATGGTTTTAAAGAATGTTTAAAAGACTAGTAATACTGGTTCTTGAATCTTATCAATGTATTTTTTTAGGAATGACTAGCAGTGTTTGTGGTTTGAAAATACATAGGAAATCATTTTATTTTGTATTTTCATCTGATATTTTATCTATAAAGTTTATAGATAATTCTTACAAGAAAAAATTATCTAAATAATAATTTGCCTCCCATTCATATTGTAATAAATAGGAAGAATGACATTCCTAGAAATTACATTACAAGAAAAGATTATCTAAATAATAATATGCCTCCCATACATATTGTAATAAATAGGAAGAATGACATTCCTAGAAATTACATTACAAGAAAAAATTATCTAAATAATAATATGCCTCCCATACATATTGTAATAAATAGGAAGAATGACATTCCTAGAAATTACATTACAAGAAAAAATTATCTAAATAATAATTTGCCTCCCATACATATTGTAATAAATAGGAAGAATGACATCCCTAGAAATTACATTACAAGAAAAAATTATCTAAATAATAATATGCCTCCCATACATATTGTAATAAATAGGAAGAATGACATTCCTAGAAATTACATTACAAGAAAAAATTATCTAAATAATAATTTGCCTCTTATTCATATTGTAATAAATAGGAAGAATGACATTCCTAGAAATTACATTACAAGAAAAAATTATCTAAATAATAATATGCCTCGCATACATATTGTAATAAATAGGAAGAAAGACATTCCTAGAAATTACATTACAAGAAAAAATTATCTAAATAATAATATGCCTCCCATACATATTGTAATAAATAGGAAGAATGACATTCCTAGAAATTACATTACAAGAAGAAATAGACATTACAAGAAAAAATTATCTTAATAATAATATGCCTCCCATACATATTGTAATAAATAGGAAGAGAATGACATTCCTAGAAATTACATTACAAGAAGAAATAGACATTACAAGAAAAATTATCTAAATAATAATTTACCTCCCATACATATTGTAATAAATAGGAAGAATGACATTCCTAGAAATTACATTAGAAGAAAAAATAGACATTACAAGAAAAAATTATCTTAATAATAATATGCCTCCCATACATATTGTAATAAATAGGAAGAATGACATTCATAGAAATTACATTACAAGAAAAAATTATCTAAATAATAATATGCCTCCCATACATATTGTAATAAATAGGAAGAGAATGACATTCCTAGAAATTACATTACAAGAAAAAATAGACATTACAAGAAAAAATTATCCTAATAATAATATGCCTCCCATACATATTGTAATAAATAGGAAGAGAATAACATTCCAAGAAATTACATTACAAGAAAAAATAGACATTACAAGAAAAAATTATCTTAATAATAATATGCCTCCTATACATATTGTAATAAATAGGAAGAATGACATTCCTAGAAATTACATTACAAGAAAAAATAGACATTACAAGAAAAAATTATCTAAATAATAATATGCCTCCCATACATATTGTAATAAATAGGAAGAGAATGACATTCCTAGAAATTACATTACAAGAAAAAATAGACATTACAAGAAAAAATTATCTAAATAATAATATGCCTCCCATACATATTGTAATAAATAGGAAGAGAATGACATTCCTAGAAATTACATTACAAGAAAAAATAGACATTACAAGAAAAAATTATCTAAATAATAATATGCCTCGCATACATATTGTAATAAATAGGAAGAATGACATTCCTAGAAATTACATTACAAGAAAAAATTATCTAAATAATAATATGCCTCCCATACATATTGTAATAAATAGGAAGAATGACATTCCTAGAAATTACATTACAAGAAAAAATAGACATTACAAGAAAAAATTATCTTAATAATAATATGCCTCCCATACATATTGTAATAAATAGGGAGAGAATGACATTCCTAGAAATTACATTAGAAGAAAAAATAGACATTACAAGAAAAAATTATCTAAATAATAATATGCCTCGCATACATATTGTAATAAATAGGAAGAATGACATTCCTAGAAATTACATTACAAGAAAAAAATTATCTATATAATAATATGCCTCTCATACATATTGTAATAAATAGGAAGAATGACATTCCTAGAAATTACATTACAAGAAAAAATAGACATTACAAGAAAAAATTATCTTAATAATAATATGCCTCCCATACATATTGTAATAAATAGGAAGAGAATGACATTCCTAGAAATTACATTACAAGAAAAAATAGACATTACAAGAAAAAATTATCTAAATAATAATTTACCTCCCATACATATTGTAATAAATAGGAAGAATGACATTCCTAGAAATTACATTAGAAGAAAAAATAGACATTACAAGAAAAAATTATCTAAATAATAATATGCCTCGCATACATATTGTAATAAATAGGAAGAATGACATTCCTAGAAATTACATTACAAGAAAAAATAGACATTACAAGAAAAAATTATCTTAATAATAATATACCTCCCATACATATTGTAATAAATAGGAAGAATGACATTCCTAGAAATTACATTACAAGAAAAAATTATCTAAATAATAATATGCCTCCCATACATATTGTAATAAATAGGAAGAATGACATTCCTAGAAATTACTTTACAAGAAAAAATAGACATTACAAGAAAAAATTATCTTAATAATAATATGCCTCCCATACATATTGTAATAAATAGGAAGAGAATGACATTCCTAGAAATTACATTACAAGAAAAAATAGACATTACAAGAAAAAATTATCTAAATAATAATATGCCTCGCATACATATTGTAATAAATAGGAAGAATGACATTCCTAGAAATTACATTACAAGAAAAAATTATCTAAATAATAATATGCCTCCATTACATATTGTAATAAATAGGAAGAATGACATTCCTAGAAATTACATTACAAGAAAAAATAGACATTTCAAGAAAAAATTATCTTAATAATAATATGCCTCCCTTACATATTGTAATAAATAGGGAGAGAATGACATTCCTAGAAATTACATTAGAAGAAAAAATAGACATTACAAGAAAAAATTATCTAAATAATAATATGCCTCGCATACATATTGTAATAAATAGGAAGAATGACATTCCTAGAAATTACATTACAAGAAAAAATTATCTAAATAATAATATGCCTCTCATACATATTGTAATAAATAGGAAGAATGACATTCCTAGAAATTACATTACAAGAAAAAATATACATTACAAGAAAAAATTATCTTAATAATAATATGCCTCCCATACATATTGTAATAAATAGGAAGAATGACATTCCTAGAAATTACATTAAAAGAAAAAATAGACATTACAAAAAAAAATTATCTAAATAATAATATGCCTCGCATACATATTGTAATAAATTGGAAGAATGACATTCCTAGAAATTACATTACAAGAAAAAATAGACATTACAAGAAAAAATTGTCTTAATAATAATATGCCTCCCATACATATTGTAATAAATAGGAAGAAAGACATTCCTAGAAATTACATTACAAGAAAAAATTATCTAAATAATAATATGCCTCCCATACATATTGTAATAAATAGGAAGAATGACATTCCTAGAAATTACATTAAAAGAAAAAATAGACATTACAAGAAAAAATAATCTAAATATTAATATGCCTCCCATACATATTGTAATAAATAGGAAGAGAATGACATTCCTAGAAATTACATTACAAGAAAAAATAGACATTACAAGAAAAAATTATCTAAATAATAATATGCCTCGCATACATATTGTAATAAATAGGAAGAATGACATTCCTAGAAATTACATTACAAGAAAAAATTATCTAAATAATAATATGCCTCCATTACATATTGTAACAAATAGGAAGAATGACATTCCTAGAAATTACATTACGAGAAAAAATAGACATTACAAGAAAAAATTATCTTAATAATAATATGCCTCCCATACATATTGTAATAAATAGGGAGAGAATGACATTCCTAGAAATTACATTAGAAGAAAAAATAGACATTACAAGAAAAAATTATCTAAATAATAATATGCCTCGCATACATATTGTAATAAATAGGAAGAATGACATTCCTAGAAATTACATTACAAGAAAAAATTATCTAAATAATAATATGCCTCTCATTACATATTGTAATAAATAGGAAGAATGACATTCCTAGAAATTACATTACAAGAAAAAATAGACATTACAAGAAAAAATTATCTTAATAATAATATGCCTCCCATACATATTGTAATAAATAGGAAGAGAATGACATTCCTAGAAATTACATTACAAGAAAAAATAGACATTACAAGAAAAAATTATCTAAATAATAATTTACCTCCCATACATATTGTAATAAATAGGAAGAATGACATTCCTAGAAATTACATTAGAAGAAAAAATAGACATTACAAGAAAAAATTATCTAAATAATAATATGCCTCGCATACATATTGTAATAAATAGGAAGAATGACATTCCTAGAAATTACATTACAAGAAAAAATAGACATTACAAGAAAAAATTATCTAAATAATAATATGCCTCGCATACATATTGTAATAAATAGGAAGAATGACATTCCTAGAAATTACATTACAAGAAAAAATTATCTAAATAATAATATGCCTCCATACATATTGTAATAAATAGGAAGAATGACATTCCTAGAAATTACTTTACAAGAAAAAATAGACATTACAAGAAAAAATTATCTTAATAATAATATGCCTCCCATACATATTGTAATAAATAGGAAGAGAATGACATTCCTAGAAATTACATTACAAGAAAAAATAGACATTACAAGAAAAAATTATCTAAATAATAATATGCCTCCCATACATATTGTAATAAATAGGAAGAATGACATTCCTAGAAATTACATTACAAGAAAAATTATCTAAATAATAATATGCCTCCATTACATATTGTAATAAATAGGAAGAATGACATTCCTAGAAATTACATTACAAGAAAAAATAGACATTACAAGAAAAAATTATCTTAATAATAATATGCCCCCCATACATATTGTAATAAATAGGAAGAGAATGACATTCCTAGAAATTACATTACAAGAAAAAATAGACATTACAAGAAAAAATTATCTAAATAATAATTTACCTCCCATGCATATTGTAATAAATAGGAAGAATGACATTCCTTAGCAAATAGAAACTATCGCATAAAAGAAACTAATCGCATTAACACGAAAAAAGTATTTTGAAACTATTTTGTAGACAATTTAGAGAAGTTAATAAACCTGTTTACATATTTTGGAAACATTATTTTTACTTCTAAGGAATCATATGGAACCTATATAAAAAGTTGATTCTCTCATCGCATTACTAAATCAACATCAAAAGTGCATCACTGATAAGTTGAATAATTTTTTTTAAAGATTTAAAAGGAAAAAAAAATGTCCGTAAAATTTTCATATGTGTTGTTTTAAAGAAATTTTTAGTTAACATTTCTCATGGTTCCTTATAGTGGCAGCAGGGGGCACTTGGAGCTCATGGTCTGAATGGTCGTCCTGTTCTGTATCATGTGCAGTAGGTTTCCGAAAGAGAACCCGGGCTTGCAAGCCTTCTACCAAACCAGGCAGTCCTTGGTGCCAGGGACAGTATTCAGAGACAGAAAAATGCGATACAAGCTTGGAATGTCCTGGTAAGTTTTGGATCACTTTCACATTATTTATGGGATAACCTTTTACTTTGCATTCAGTAATAAATACTGTTGGTAAGAGATAAAGTAGAGTGAAAATCGCTTAACACAAAACTGAGGGAACTGAAATATTTTTTCATGTTAAATGATGTCGCAGAAAAAACAAACATTGCAAACATTTTATTTATATAGATATGTATATATGCATGATTTAATAAAATTAATGAAACAAAAACATCCCCTAGAAAACGAAATTTGATACAAAACTTTCTAGTCTTTTGAAAACAAAACATTTATTGAATTTTTCGAAAATCCTCTGATACTCTCCTTTGCATTGTCCTTTTTAGCATCAAATTGTCACCGAATTGTTCGATGTGGTCCGTTTCGGGATTCATTTCACCATTGGTATGTGGGTCTAAATAACTGCGCATACTTTTCGTGATGTTCTACATTGCGGATGACGTGGGAACAAGAGCTGCATTATTCATTTCATTTTCATCATTGGAATCTGTATTTGTGATATTTTTTGAGCTTTGAACAAGCTCCAGAATGTCTTTGTCTTTTGTGGAAGAGTCCTACAAAAAAGTTATTATATTTAATACTTCAACAATTTTTGAGCAATATTTTATTCGTAAGAATTATTCTATTCTAAATACTTTAGATCCAATTAGATCAGAATTGTCCATTATTTGTTAATTAGAAGTGTAGCAATGAAGCATGTTGACACGGCTAGCTATGTATTTAAATTTATTCACATACATCACTGCAGGAAAAACTAACATAGAATCCTGAACTACATGTTAACATTCAAAAACAACCTAGACATGGCTAGCACCAGGTTTGGAGTTATGCTGACATTCTGTTAATCCATTAAAAGGACGTTGTCAACTCCGTTACAGAAAAAAACTGTTTTATTTGGAGATAAAAAGCGTAAGGAGTGAGGAGTTATTGCTTAATTTGTAACAATGTGTTTGAAATTTTGTTAGGATTGTCTGATTCCTTGGCTCTGAGCAAGATGTTTTAAACCAAATTCTTGTAAAAAATTCTACAATAACTTGTTGCGTAAAATTCTGAAATAACTTCCTGTTGAAAATTTGGACTAACATTAAGAAACGACTTTTTAAAGAAAACAAGAAAAGTTAGTAAATGTTCAACAAGCTTATAAGACTTTGAAATACATAATTAAGTAAGGAATGTAAAAGTTCTCTAAATTTGACACATCTTACAATGCATTCGTAATTACGCATTTCCAAATACTCGATATTTAAATACCTCAGGTATGGAATACAGACATTGACATCATTCTTTCTCTTGCAGTTCACGGTGGTTGGAGTGAATGGGGCAAGTGGACCGATTGCACTGCCACATGTGGTCAGGGCACTACTCGTAGGTACAGATCGTGCAGCAACCCAATACCTATAAATGGAGGAAAACCTTGTGTTGGAGCCCCCGGGGAGTCACAATCTTGTGTCGCCATCAAAGTTTGTCCACGTGGGTACTTTTTCTCTGCTTCACGGATTTGATATTGAAATTTCAATTTGAGTTTTCTTAAGTGGGTTCACCTATGTGACGGCCTGTTTTTGAAGCATTTTTAAGGATGTTTTTTTTGACGATCAGTAAAAAGATAGAACTTGAAGTTTTTTATAATTTATTTACATGTGTGTATTTTAAGAGTATGTATAAATTTTTAGCCAAAAATATCCAATAGAACGTGACTTATATGTGCTCTGAACACACCCGCCTCGAAAAATTGGATCCTCAACTCCTCAACGATTCCGACTAATTGGCTTACCTGAAATAAAAAAAAATTAATGGCGTTTTAATCTGTAAGCTTTATTGCATGTAATAGACTATACTCAATTGAAAATATCAAAAATCGGATTTTCAGTAGACTTTGAAGAAAAAGTTTTGAATTTCACGTTTTTTTTTTATGTTTTTGAAATAAAAAATAGAAACATTGAGAATTTTGGAATGATCATTGTTCATTCCTTGAATCTATATGTGTTGAGTCTACCCTATAAATTTGAAGTCATTCGGTCGAATTGTTCTTGAGATATGATGGAGGAAAGTTTGAAAAACACAGTTTTGAGGAAAACGCGTTTAAAGATTCAAGTCTGGTTAAAACTATAAAAATCTTAACTTATCCTCAATCGGCGATGCCTGGTTCATAGAGTACTCCTTCCTCTTCCTCTTGGAATTCTTTCAAAGAAGATTGTTCAGCTCTTGTATCAATTCTTTCTTGATTAACGCATCACTCGTGCATCGCTCAGAGCGCGAGATGCGCGTTTCATCACGTTTCTGTACATAAAGTATGTGCTTTGCGGCCAACGGGGCATCTCATAGTCTCTTCATTACTTTTATTACTCCTACAAAATCTTCGTTATAGATAATGACAGATAAGTATGTTGCAATTTCAATGATCTTGGGACCAGAGTGTTGATGCTTTGGAACAGAAGTCCAAATCAAAAAACGAATAGATTCGTTATTTTTTTTCTGCGTCTCTGCGAGAAAGATAAATCACTTTTATGAGTCTTACATATTACAGTTTTAGAAATGCAGCTAATACTGAAACAAACTCCAAAATGCAATACGCGAAACTTGGAGCGATAGGAACCTTCGTGTTCTCATGCTGTTTATTAGTCTTCTCACAGAAGCTGATATAAATACCGTATCATGTTGGGTGGTAAAACGGTTTCCACTTAAATTTCGCTTTTTATTGAGTCCAGGATGACCATTTCCAGTCGTACTTTCTTTTCGACCACCATCAAAATAAATAATTTGTAGCAGTTGTGCTCCTCGAAGCTAAACCAAGACTAAAACAAGTTCGACCAAATATTCAATACTTATAGATGTTTCTTTTAAAACCTGTACAAACTTGTCTATACTTGTATGAACGTATATTTGTATAGAAGGGTATCTCGGGTATCAAGCCGACTGTATACAATAGGCCACGCCTTTGACTGCCAACTCAGTGCTCCGAACAGCTGCTTCTTCTAACTGCTGTATCTTTATAACGACTTCGAATTTTAAAAAAATCACTCAACCACCGTATTCCAGACATGTCAAGGAAACAATTTATGAAAGAAAAAAAATTTGATCTTTTGAACCTATCACATTGGTGAACCCTCTTAACCCATTGACCACTATGTAAATTAAGAGTGTATTACCCTGGGCACCAAGGTTTTATTTTAAAGAAAACAGGAAATTTTACAAAATAATATTGAGTTATTGATATAATATTGTAATTGCATTTACAGTAATTTTTATTTAAAAAAAAAACGCTGCAAGAAAATTTGTAGCTTGGCATCACTGAATAAGATTCTTGTGCTAAGTGCCACTGATGAGCAATAACGGCTGGAAAGACAACCTTTTCTATGTATCGCCCATAAAGTCCATCAATAGCAAAAACAACTTTCGTCTCTAGGAAGGGGATATGCAGCGACGCTTTCGTTCGCAAATCAACCAACAAAGGATAGAAATAAAAACTCTTAATGAGTACCCCAAAAAAGATTCATTTTCCTACCCAGTCATTTAACAGTCTTTCGCATGCAAAGCGTGATCTCTGGACCTGGGAATGAACTGTTCAACTTATCCTGCCCCCCAAAGCACGTAAATCCAAAACCGCATTAGTGGGAAAAGATTTATTTTAAAAGTAAATACATTATTATAAATGTTTCAGGTGATGGAGGATGGTCATCGTGGAGTCAATGGTCGCAATGTTCTGTGACTTGCGGCAACGAAGGCAGCAATTTTCGTTACAGATCGTGTAATAATCCTCCGCCCCAAGCGGAGGGAACACCCTGTCAAGGACCATCACAAGACAGACAAGATTGCATTGCACCAAAGTTATGTCCTGGCAAGTTTTTTTTTTTAATGATATCATTTTTATGTTTTTAATGAAAACGAAAAGAGTTTGAGAAAACGATGTTTTAGTGTGTGTTTTGCTTTGCATACAAAGAAATGATAACTGTTTTAAAATGTATTTTATGAGAATAAAAACTAAATTATATTACAATATAAGCCCCTGTTATATGTTTTGTAAAAAAAATAAAATAATATAAAAATGATCATGAAACAGCTATACATATCCATTGATATGTATAGCGAGTTAGCACGTGTGTTTTGTAATTTGTTCATATACTTTTATTGCCTTGGATAACCCAAACGAATAGTGCAGGAGATCGAGTGACATAACATAATGTCTTGTAATTCGGATCTGCCATATAATCATGTATTCAGTTATATATTCAGTCTTACATCTAACTTGCCTTATCCACTTTCATTTCCTTGAATTAATTTCATAAATTTGAATTTTTCGGACTTGATATTATAAATAGGCAATTCAAGCACAGTTTTTTTTAATGTTTAATAACTAACTGAAAAAAGAGACAATTAAATACCCCACCAATAGATTGGCAAAGTACATTCTAGAAATTAAACATAAAATTATATTGAACGTTTCAAATCTAATACCGTAACAAATGCATATATGTAACATCCATTTTTTTAACTAAGCATATTTTGTCAATGATCTAAAGAAGTAAAGTTTCAGATAGATGTACTGATTTATTTTGGAAAAGTAAAGATATCGCGTGTGTTCACTAAAATAAAAATTATTACTATATAATTTAAAATGTTATTCACAAATACTGATGATTAAGTCTTATTTCTGCTACAAAGCATTTCTTTGACCAACAGTTATTTTCTATTTATTACACGTAAAATAATAAGCAATTTTGAAATATTAGTAATTAGTACAGCTCAAAGTCATTCACCTAAAATTAAATTAGATCGGAAAATGTTTTAGGATGGAAAATAGTTAAATATGTTTTATAATATCCCGAAAATAAATAGAAAGTTATTTTCAAACTGCGATATTTGTAACAAAATTTATAACCAAAGAAAAAAAAAACTAGTTTTAAGAAATTTTTATTCAAATTCCTTTAATTCAAGATATTTTATTAAAAAAGAAATCAATGCGGATGATCAAGGAAAATGAATGATAAAGAAACTCTTTGAAACTAGTTTCAAAATCTAGGAAATACAAATGAGAGAAAATGTACTGGGAAAAAAATGTAGGATTCACTTAAAAATATTTTTAAAAGTATTAAAGTTGACGTTTATATATAAACAACAAAAAAGGTTTTTGCTGAAAGGAAATCCACTTGGATAATCAAAGATTCTTTAAGAAAAGTTTTACTCACTTTGCTGATGAAAGGTCTAAATATTTATAATAAGTTGATGACTAATATAATCCTTCTGGTAATTAACTTAATTACATAACCCCGAACTTCCTCGATAGGAGGGACTGAGTGACAGCTGCGTAAATTGAATTCGCATAAGTCCAGGTATGATTTAAATTATTTTTAATTAGGTCCGGCGACGAAAGAAAATAATAATTTAGAAGAAAAAAATGTTTAGTAAAATCCAGGTAACAAATACAAAATCTCAAACCGAAATTATTTTGGTGTAGAAGTTTTAATAAAATCTTACAAAGTTGTTTGCCGGCTAAAATTTTTCTTCTTTCGCAAAATTTTCTCTTAGTACGCTAATTATTTTATTCCTTGTTTTGTAGAAAAAATACGCATCTTTGGAGTCTATATTTTCTAAAATTTTGTAACCATTTTTAAAATTTTTTTCGAATTCTCAGTTGCCATTCGATTTTCTGATTGAACTGAGGCTGAAGACTCTTTAATGTCTTGCTCTTACTCTTGGATTTCTATGAGGTGATCAATTGTCAACTCCTGATCGTGGGAATCAGCATTTCTTGAATGTCATCACAATCCACTTCTAAATTTATTTGCCTATCAAAATCCACATCTTCAATCACATTATCAATTTCACCAAATTTTTTTCTCAAACAAAAGATGAATCAATAAGATATGAAAACCACGTAACTCCAGATTCGCGTAAGTCGAGGTATTACTGTATATTGTGACGTAGTCACAAAGGAGAAATCCCCCCTATTCCAGACGTATACTACAGCTGAAGAGCACGTGGCTTTGGCGTCATTGTACTTTGTAGGACATCTGGACTGTCGGCGCCGGTGTAGCTGGTAGCACTATGGGCTGGGCATCACTGTATTATTTTTCGTCCATAGGTAGTGATTGTCCGTCCTAAAAGGCTGGCGCCTCGGCAGACGGCGGCGGGTAACATCAAAAGAGGAAAAGGCGGAGAGGTGGTTCGAGAACCAGATGTCATCTAAGCCCTGGTTGTCGGAAAACTTTGAGAGGGACCCTAGCCATTGTTCCCCTGCACCAATGGTGGGCTAGCGAGACCGAGGTACAGGGTGAAAAACCTTGAGGACTGCCATTGGAGGTTGATGAGGGGCATGAAGTGGACCCGCCCCTGGAGTTTAAAAGGGTCGACCCAGCGGTAGAGAGATCGACTCCTGAAACAGTATCCGGCGGACTAATAAGGAAGTGTGAGGCGAGTGCCCTCGGTGAGAGATCGACCTCTAAAACGATCCTGCTGTTTAAGAAGAAAGTGCGAGGCGAGTGTCCTCCGTAGAGAAATTCGTCTATTTACTATTCGGTCTCCGTATCCTGAAGACCTGATGCCCGGAGAAGAAGCGAAAAGTGGATACCGATGCAACCGAATGGAAAAATAGGACTAGCACCTGAAACTGACTTTTTCTTTTCCCAGTGATGTTCTAAATGTTGGGGAAAAAATAAAGCATTTTTAGATCACAATAAAAGTATTTTTAATGATTAGCCTGGGGTCACATCACGCTTCCGAGTCTCACGACGCCACAATATACTTAAGAGGATTTGAATTTTACTTATTAATATATATATCTTTTATTTATATATATTAAAAGTTGTTATCAATCATTCCTTTAGTGAGATGAAGCATTATGTTGAACAGTAGTCGAATAATACTCGATTTAGATGGGTAATTTTTTGAAATGGAATATGTGTATGAGTGTGTGTATGTATTATTGCACATATTTAACAATAAAATATTCACCATCAGTTCTAATTACCCTTTATCGTCGTTCGGGCAACTTTGCCCTCTAGGGAAAACTTATTTTTATCAACTTCTCCAAGCGAGGTTTTGCAGCAAAATCCTCGCTTGGAGAAGTTTTGATTTTATGTTTTTTACTGAAATTTTCACCAATAAGAAAATGTTGCAAAAACCTCTGTAGTTGACAATATGGTGGAGATATGTTTGAACTAAAAGTAGACGAGCCACAACTTCCCATTCAAACTTATTCAGCTTCTTAAGAAGTTATTCGTGCGGTGAGAGATCGGACATTATCGTGATGAAGAATCATTCTTTATTTATTGAACAATGCTCGTCATTAAGTGCGTAAATCCTACTTTAAATTCTTTAATTTAACAAATTAGGAAGCGTTAAATTAAGTATTGTCTAGCAGTTTAAAATAAATCACCTTTTCCCCACGTCCCACCAAATGTAAATCAAAATCTACTTTAGATGCAGTCCTGGTTTTACAGCACAGATTGGGGTTTATGGTTTCAATCAGTGTTTTAAGATTAATATTTGTATGAAGAAACCACCTTTTATTCTCACTCACTATGGGCTTTGAAAAGAATCAAAATTTCATTCCTCGTGCTTAGTAATGTGCAAACATTTACTCGTTTCTGATGGTGAGCTGTAAGTTCATGTGAAACCCGAACTTCAGCTCGGTAAGTTTTTTCTATAAGTTCTAAATGTTCTCTACTGTTGTTTGTGCACAGTCTGTCAGCTAATTTTCTACTTGTTTATTGGGTTTAAACTTTACCAATGCTTTTTCAAATGAACGTTACCAACCTGCATTGACCTATCACTTTTCAATTGATCTCTTCAAGACTAAAATTCTCTTCTTCTTCAGCCAACGTTGAACTTGACTTTCACTTACATTTCAAAGATATATTGAAGAAAATATTTCAATCTCTTTCTGTAACATTTCAGTAGTGCTTAAACTCAAAATGCATGATATGGCGAATATGCAAAATTTAAGATATATATATATATATGTGTGTGTGTGTGTGTTCATATAGCGTACTTCTATCACTTCTGTAAAAAATGAAAATTTAAGTTTAATGGAATGTAGAACAAAAGGCATGCTATTAAATTAAAATTAAAATTTTACAAAATGGTACCAAAATCACACCCACATTACAGAAATTCAGACATTTTAATGGATTTAAAGATAAGTTGAAATCTCCATTACTTTCTACTCAAATCTATATACACATAATTAAAACTTTTGTACAGTTTTTCACATATCTTGACTGTGTTTTTTTTTAATCCAGTGAATGGTCAATGGTCTGAATGGACAGAATGGACGGAATGCTCGGTGACTTGTGGCAAGGGGGAAAGAATGCGGAGAAGGGCATGTGATAACCCCCTTCCAGAACATGGAGGTCAAGACTGCAATCGCGATGAGGCCGGGGAGGTTCAGATTCACAGCTGCTCAGCAAAGATTGAACATTGTCCAGGTGAATTGAACTCTCCATGACCCACTATTTTTACAATGATAATGGTACATATGAAGTGGCCCAGTGGCTGCGCGGTACTGCATCGCGCTTCCACACCACAAGTCCGAGGTACAAACTCCGGGCTGGACAAGGTCGACTTAGTCTTTCATTCCTTCAGTGGGTCCTTCAAACTTGCTTGGGAACTTAACACTGGGAGTTTCACGCCAAACTGATCTTCTGATCGGAACATCTGCTCATGCACTTCAGGGCCTAAGATCTCATAGACTGATATGGGCACAGTGGGCCTTGGCACCTCATGAGCTGTTGCACCACTAATTAAGTTATTGGTACATATGCAGATTGTTCGAAAAGGTGGAAGAAACTCATAATAATAAGAGTTCATCAGATACAATCATACTCATCGTTTGATGATATTGGATGACGTTATCATTTAGTGATATAGGATGTTATAGTTTAGTGATGCAGAATGTTGTTATCGTTTAGTCATAAATATGTCGTTATCGTTCAGTGAACTAGGATGTTATCGTTTGGTCATATAGGATCTTATCGTAGATTGGTGATTTAGGACAGTGATCTCCAACCCCCTCCCCTCGGGTCACGAACCGGTACCGGTCCTTGGATCAAATAGTACCGGGCCGTACAAGGAACATTAAATTGTTTTCATTTTATTTACTATAGTGTACTTCTCTAAGGTTTGTGTGACTTTTTATAGAAATCATTTGAAATTCTATGTTAAATCACTTTATATTCATTTTTTGCAGTAACTATATTTTATTCTGAAGGCATGTTTAAGAGCAAAAAGATTAAAATAATTAAATCACAACAATCTAAAATATGAACAATCAACGTCAACCTCTCCCTTTCAAAGTGGACGTTAACCGGTCCGCGGTGCTAAAAAGGTTGGGAGCATTGATATATATATATATATATAGTCGACTCTCGATAGTTAGAAGTTGGAGGGACCAATGAAAAACTTCGAATTATCAAGAGTTTGAATTATGAAGAGGGTAGGAAAAAACTCCCAAAATACACGAAGATAAATTTTTTTCTAGCACATTTAAATTTGAAACTATGTAATAAAACAACAATTGAACATATGTATAAAATTATTTTAAAGTATTTTTAAAAAGAACATATTATAAAGTATAAATATTATACAGAAGTTAAAAGTCCTGTATTAGGAATACCTTTAGAAACAATCCTACGCATCTCTTCTTCACAAAAGCGGACCATCCTTGCTGAACACACGTGTAGCAAGGCCATGTGTCAAACGAAAGATATAGATGGCTGGCAACAGGTGTGGTTGGTATATTGTACACTTGAAGGAGGAAAGCAATAAAAATGTATTTTCGTCTGAGGAACCGGAAAACACTCTAAAAAGGGGGAAGCAGACATGTGGTCATCAAATGGGTTACGTCACAGGGGAGACATGCAGAGACAATACAACACAAAACTTGTTTGATACAGGACTGTACATGATAGTGAGTGTTCGAATTGTCGAGAATTTTTTAAAAAACTTCGAATTATCGCGTGTTGTAATCTGGCCAGTCACAGATTTTACTTCGAAATATTGAGTGTACCAAAACGTATTGACATATGGTCATCAAAAGGGTTACGTTACAGGGGAGACACGCAGAGACAATACAACACAAATCTTGTTTACTACAGGACTGTACATGATAGTGAGTGTTCGAATTGTCGAGAGTTTTATAAGAAAACTTCGAATTATATATCGCACGTTGTAGTCTGTTCAGTCTCTAGAAATTCAAATTCTTCCCGTTACCAATGCTGTGGAGATTTAAAGAGTGGAAAACCAGCTCAAGTGTCGTTCCCGTCGCTCGGCCATGGCTTACAATTGTGAAGTTCGCCGCCAATACCCCCCCCCCTCCTATTACTTCTAAGCGTGGCATTAATGAATAATCAATCTCCTTTCTTGGTTGACCAGTTTGTCCAGTAATTATGGTCAGGTTACAGAAGCCCTTAATTTATTTTATAGAGACGATTGGTTTGCTTTAGAAATTTTTTCTCTCTTTTAGTGGATGGAGGATGGTCGGATTGGAGTGACTGGGGTCCATGTCACTCTCCAGATTGTGGCAGTTCAAAAATTGCCTATAGTTTTCGACAAAGATCTTGCAATATCCCGGTACCAGCCCATAATGGGTCTATGTGCCAAGGTACTTTTCTCGACGCCGGATTGTGTGCTCAACCTATCAACTGCGCAGGTACGCCTGACTTGTTTATTTATTTTATTATCTTAGAAATTGTCTTCGTATATTTATTGAACCAAAGAGATTGTAAAAACCATTCATAATAATGAAATGAGCAAATGCACTCCCTATAAAAAAATACTTTTTTTTATGACATTTCTTTAATTTGAGGTTACATCTTTTTAAAATTGTAAATTGAGTAAAATAGTTACTTTTATTATTGTTCTAATTAACCTAATTCAGGCTTAAAATAAATTACTTCATTCTTCGCCAATAAACTAATCGCAGGTTCAAACAGGCAAACAAGTCAAATCTGATTATAAAACCAATTCTACTTACATTTCACTGTTAGATATCATAGTAGGAGCTGGTGACAGCAATCCTGATCTTGTTTCCGAGCAAAATTAGATCATAAGGGAAATTTTAAAAGTAAATTTAATTTTGGAAAGACTTCCCGTGAAATCCTAAAAAAAAAATGATTCTTTTAGAAAAATTTTAAGAATTTCTTTGTAAATATTGTTAACTACGGGGTAATTATGCAATTTTACTGCATACGTAAAATATCGAACCAAATATGTGAAGAAAAACACCAAAAGGTTATTATTTTAGTGTTCGAAAAGAAATTTAAATTAATTAAATTAATTAATTATTTAAATTAATTTTTACCATGTAACAAGGCGAATTTCTGCTTTAAAAGTTCTAAAAATAATTAATCTAAGGATTTAAGGCTCTAGAAACAAGAAATAGGAAATTAAATAAATAGTCTTGTGCTGTGTTTTAAGGAAAGACGGAATTTCATCAAAGGGAGAAGATTTTTGTTTTCAATCTCTGAACAAAGAGAAAATGAACTCCCCCCCCCCTTCAACTGTAAGTTGAAGCTAATACTGTATGCAAAAACATGTTTAAAAATCTTTTTTTTTTATAATTTTACTAATGCTTACTAGCCGAAATAGGTAAACAATACAACAGAATTCCCTTGTATATATTCTTACATTTTATAAATAATATACAAAAGACTTTGCGATTCAATATATCACAAATAAAAGTGAGTCAAAAGAACGCATTGAGGACATCTATTTTGGGAAATGGGTAAAAAGAATACTAAATTGTTCTCTCTTCGATATAGTGGACGGTCACTGGGGCGAATGGTCTTCGTGGAACTGCACAGAGTTCGTGGCCACAAGAAAAAGATTATGTGATTCTCCTCCTCCTTCAAGAGGTGGAAAGAACTGCAAGGGAGATAGTACAGATATACTCATGAGAGAACAAAATGATGAAGAATTCAGTGAGTGCCTTTTTAATTATTGTGTAAAATTTGCTGTGTTTTTATTTTTGCTTTAAAAACTATAAAATGTCTTTCCAGTATATAAAGTTGTAATATTAAGCCCGAGTTTTTCCCTTATGATAGGAAATAGGAGTCCATTTAGAAACTCATATTTTAATAGAAGAATATATTATTTTGCTAATATTATATTTCAATATTACTAATAGGAGAAATCCTCATACCTTAAATGCAATGCCTTTTATGAAATCAATCCATTTTTCTTGAATAAATTACGTAATCATATTTTTTCCTACATAATTTAATACATAATTGAAACTCAATTTTGCTCTTTTGAGGTAAAAATACATATTGAATATTTCTAATTTTTATAATATGTGATATATATTCTACAATCATAAATATTATAACGGAAACATTTTGATATCTATAGAAAATGTTTACTTATTTTAATGTACACATTTTTCGTAGATTGCACATTCTATTTATCAATTTTTCTTCATATGTTCTCCAACTTGTTAAGAAAAAAATCCAAGTAGGCTATTTAATATTTTATGGAAAGATCACACACACATTTTCCGCCACTTATGGGAAGTCCATCAAAATATATGAAAGTAACCTCTTATTTTTTATAACTAAATCTTATTTTTAGACACATTAAGTTATCCAAACGCTTACCTAAGCTCAGAAACCAGACGTGTTCCTAGCGTAGATTCATCATTAAGAATACACTGCTGGCCACCGTAAATGCAACACCAAGAAAGATCAGAGATAGCACAACAAAATTTATTTTGTAGATAACATGTTGACCAAGTATCAAATGATTAAATTTATAGACTTTTGTGAAGTTTGGTTCCTGGCAGAATCAGTCGCCAGATTAGCCACCATTGTTGGAGATCACCGCTGCCACACGCCTCGGGATTGATGAAGAACCTTTGGACAATGCGTACCACGTGTGGTCACGCATTATCCTGTTGAAATATGGCTGTAGTCAAGCCCTGAAGGAAAGGAAGGACAACTGGCTCCAACACCTCGGAGATGTAGCGCTGGCTGTTTAAAGTACCGGCAATGCGTACTAGAGGAGGGCGAGGGTGATATCCAATACCGCCCCATACCATAATACCCGGTGCAGGACCAGTGTGGAGGTGCATAACGCAGCTGTTCAGTGTCCTCTCTCCACGGTGTCTCTAGACTCGAATCCGACCATCGTGGTGTTGCAGACAGATGCGTGACTCGTCAGTAAAGACAACTTCATTCCATTCTGCCGTGCACATCCTTATTTCGTCGCACCATTGACGGTGGAGGACGTCTGTGGTTCTGCGTCAAGGGTAAACCAAGCAATGGGCGTCTCGCGGACAGACCACTCTGATGTAAACGGCATCGAATGGTACGCGCAGACACTGAATGATGCGTTACAGACTCAATGTGCTAAGCTATGGTTCGTGATGTGACTGAGCGATCCGTCACTGCTATGTGCACATTTTGCCTGTCCTCACGTGAAGTGGTGCACTGAGGTGGATGCGATCGACCACGGCGATCCGTCGTACCCTCCTGCATCCAACGGTCACATATACGCATTACAGTTGTTTGGTTTCGTCCAACACGACTACCGATTTCCCTGAAAGATAATCCACAATCTCGGTAGGCCACTATCCTTCCTCTGTCGAACTCGGATACTTGATCAGAAGCTGATCGCTGTTTTCTACGAGACATAACTGATCGATTTTTGAAAAAACCACAAGAAGAACACAATTGCCGAACTTGAAATCGTCGAAATCTCCAAGCCTTAAATAGCGCTTTGAGGTGGCGCCACAGGCGTGCGTGATGTGTGTCTGCGCAGAAATTCTGATCATTTGCGTATCTCACCTCCGCTAATGCATGTTGTAAATTTCATGTTATTTGCGTGCTTCCTTCAGGGTGTTGCATTTACGGTGGCTAGCAGTGTATAAAAGATAGTGGACAGATAGGACTTAAGTGATACTTTAAATCCTATCTTCACGATACAAGCACTATGATTCCATTTCTTAAAAAAAAATTGAAGACATAACAATAAACAATTTTTGCAATCATTAAAAACTCCATATGGGATAGCAGAAAATAATTATTTCTTTAATCGAAACAAGCTAATTTTATACCTAAACTACATAATTATTTTAAACTTTCATAAACGATTATCCTGTGATGATCTTTTAAACTTATAATATCGCTAATCACGAATCAACACAAAAAAAAACCATATAAAGCAAAAATGATGAATAATTAGTAGAAATTAAATTATGCTAATGATAATGATAGACCAAGCACATGTCTATTCATAATAAAGGGCATAAAATTCTCACAAGTTCTTAAATTTTGAGAATAAATAATCAGCTGATCATCCAGAAAGCAATACCATAAATGACAAAATATAATAAAGTTGAATTTTTTTAATAAAAATTAAAGAATTGAACTGAATATAATAAGTCACAATGGTGAAATAGTTTGAGTAAATACTTCCGGGCTTGGGAATGCAAAAATATCAGTATCTTGTGTAACTGCCATGTCTTGTAATAACTACTGCAATACATCTCAGTACTGAAAATAAGACTTTTAATACGTTCTTAGAGAAAATGAGTGCATCAATCCAACGTTGCCGAGGTTCAACGGTCGAAGGAGCGGGGAATGAATCCTGTGCCAACCATTTTCAAATAATCATCTCTACATGTATACGATAAATAAACAGATTAGGAAAAGAAGCAGGTCAAAGTAGCTGCGCAATCTCGCAGGAAATGATGAATTGTTGAATGCTGTGCACACGAGTGACTTCATATTGTCTTGCTGAAAAAAGATCGTAAGCAAGTCGTGAAATTAAAGACAGAAATTTTCAAAACTTCCAAGATGTAGTGGTGCTATTGAGTTAACACATAATACGTAACAGACGGGATGTGGGAATAAGATCCAATGCTATTCTAAATCATAACATCTAGCAAAAAATTTGTATCGCAATGTATAATAAGATCTTTCGCCGTGATGCGGCCAGACTTGAATACGAACATTGTGATTTGTAGTCAGAATCACGTAATTCATTTGAACATTTATATTCCCTTGTCTGACACTAAACGCGTCATTGTAGCCATATTAGCCGGCGGTGAACGGTCAAAAATAAACACAGCAGTAAACAACCAAAAATTTCTGAATTCTACAAACACACGATATGGGCTGTGTCACAGAGTGTTGTGCAATGTATCCAAATTATTGCTCTGAAATTCTCGATGTTGCTGTGCAATTCGTCAATACCATGCATGTCACAAACCCGTCCTTCAATTTGGTGGTATGATGAAGCTTTTTAAAATCTTCTCCTTCGATAGATTCCTCTATCTACCCAACTATTCTACACCACAATATCGTTCGACATTAGTTCCGATATCTAGGAAGGACAATTCATTATCTATCTCTAAGCCCAACTTTGCTTGTCTCAAACTCAAAAAGGAGCTCAACTAAATTCTGGATTTGTTAACGAGTCATATTGAAGTTTTTTACATAAAAAACATCTGAAAAATACACAATTTTAGAATTTAAATCTGTCATTTGCCTCCCTTTATTTACTGTTTTTAGGTGGAACTACTAGTGCATCATTTTCATGTACACAACAATATTAATCATTTACATGTCTTCTAAAGGCTCTCGCATGGTACTAACTTCACACCTCTTAAATGCTTCCTTCATGGTGTTACATTTAGAATGTTCAGCAATGTATTTAATTTGTAACTTTCTTCTTTCGTATTAAATCATGGTTAAACTGACTTTTTATTTCCCTTATTTTGTGGCACAAAATTACTCAAACAGTTTAACATTAATTTTCAACAAAAATAAAAACATTTTGAAAAAATAGTTATGTTTTATAAATATAAAACATTTTTTCGTATTAGTTTTTGTTTTAAAAATTCAAATTTTTATTTTTCTAAGGAAATTAGAGACTAAATCTGAAATATTAAATGAATAGATTGCTATAAACATTTGTTCGGTTTGGACATGATTAACTATGTCATATTCACTGCACAAATTAGCACAGTGCAGTCCTGTTTGCTTAGAATAACTTATATAAATAATGAATAGTTTATAAAATAAATATGAATAATAATTAATGACGTTCTTGCCAGATTCGTGGTCATGACCATTCGGATATTGTGGCCACTCTAAACAACTAAATGTCTACTTGTTGGAAGAAAATGGATCGATACACCAAACTGAAATTGTAGTTACTAAATAAATTAACCATAAACAAGTCAAACTCGTAGAATGCATAAAATGTTATTAAACGTAAGAAAAATTATTTAGAGATATTAAAAAAATATAAATTTCCTTTTAACTTCATCTGAAAATCTTTTAATGAAATGTAATGGGATTCCTTTATATAAATCTTTATTGTACGAGAATAAATTATATAATTTTAATTTTGTTCTAATTCTGCAGAAAAAGCATGTCCCAATGCTTTAGCAGAACTACCAGAGGAGCTGGAGGAAGAGGTGAGATTTTTTCCCCTTATATTTGCTTTCTCTAACTGAATTTTAAACATATTGTTCATGGTGTGTAGAATTTGTGGTACTAAATAACAAATTAGAGAAAAGGATCATTTTTGTTCAAACCAAACACAATTAGTTACTAGTTTGAGGGATCTTATGCATTTTAAAAGATAATTTGATAACATCTCAAAATCCCATTTAACATCCAGAAAAGAACGTTTGTGGTTTTGATCATCTTCGAGAAAATTATACGATGGGAATTAATACAGTTTGAACTCAGTAAGGTTCCAAAATGTTCCTAATTTTATTAAACAATAAGTATAGAATTACTATTTATGATTTAATCTAAAATAACCATATAACAGGAATATGTTATAATATACTTTTTAAAAATAATAATAAAGAGTTTCATGGTGACAGGGTATGAAGGTCTGGAGGAAAAGTTTCCAGTTCAAATTTTACCTGAATAAAACTATCTGCTCGAGCAAAATTACTAAAAGTAGAGAAACTAATTAAACATCTACCAATCTATACTGTTGTGGAAAACTACTTTTCTGCCATAACTCTACGAGAAATCATTTGAGAGACATGAAATTCAGAAATGAGTGACAGAATTTTCTACTTAAACGATGACGGAAGCATAGTCGCGCCAAAATGAATACAATGCATATAATATGGAATCAAAAAATAAAACGCTTTATTGAACTCATAGTATCGTTGCACTTAATTGTCTGTCCAAGAGGAAGAACAACAAGCTGATGTTTCTTAGTGTGGGAAATGAGTTTCCTTTACTGCAATGGTTGCTTCTCACCATACAGAAAACCAGATGTTCCAACATTTCTTGAGGTAAGAAGGCCTATTCCCAAAAAGCATCTGTTTCAGTTTTTGGGTGTTCCCTGGAGGATGTAACTGAGCCGCAAGGCGTCTCCCCCAAAGTATCCCGCACATGTTCAATGGAATTTAAATCAGGGGAGAACGCTGGCTAATCCTTTCAAGTGATATCTTCCCTTTCCAGTAGTTGCTGAACATCAGAAGTCCGGTGTGGCCGTATGTTGTCATCCATAAAAACGAAGTCAGGTTCAATAGCGTCTTGGAACAAATGCAGATGGGGAAGGATTCCCCTCCTTTCAACCGTGATCTCTGGTTACAGAACCTCTGTCGAAAGCGTTGAGCACAGACCGCCCGTTCAGTCTAATGCCTGCCCAGACGACAACTCCAGGATAACGGTCTCTTTCCGCGATTTTACTGAGATGAAACCGTGTCCCGAACTCTCTCTTAATCAACTGGCTTTGAGAGTCGTTTGGGGCACTCAAACGACTCTCATTCGTAAAGAGAACACGACTATCGATATCCAGATGAACTCCACCGCTATAAACGATGCCGCTGATGGTAAACTTTCAAAGGAATGCATTCAGGACGGCAGGCGAATAGGCCACCTTTCTGAAGGCGCCTGACCACAGTAAACCGCGACACTTGTCGTCCCCGTTGATGAGTAACGGTACTTACTGACTGGTATTGTGCTCTTTTCGCCAGCGAAACGATACATTGGTCATCCACGTTTCCCTAGGGTTGTCTCCTCCAATCTTTTTAACAATCGTACCAACGGTTTGGAAGGCATTCCAAGCGCACAAAACGACACTTTTGTTGATTTTGAACTCTTCTGTTACACTGGTCAATCTACGCCGCTCCTCTAGCTTTCCGATCATTCTTCCACGTGGGAAGTCATCTAGGGGATTTCTTCTAGCTATATTTCACGAAAGAACTCACTTGCACTTGCAGCGAATGTCTTTAATTGCGTCTCCGTTCTTCTTTTTATTATAGTCTTGAGTTGCGCACGCTGACCGCACACGTTTGGCGGACACTCACGTCGCCTATCACGTTATGTTCCTAACATTTGTAAACACGTCACCTTTCTACTGTATTGCGGGTTCATTGTACTGATCGCAATAATCCCTTTTCTGCAATTTCATGGCTGTTTAAAATTTATATTGTTGCTTAAGTTTTGCACACCAGTGTGCTTGTCATGTCTGGACCAGGCTGTTTCATTAATTTAGCTTTTTAATTCACATTCTGGCTAGAGATATATTTTCATTACTTTAAATTATAAAATGAATTTTTATTTCTTCTTATTTGTTTTGAATAATTATCTTTAATTTAAAGATTTTGGTCTTTTTCTGTCTCCATATGGTTTAATCCTTGAGTTAAGTTATATTTCACTATCTGGTATTTATTACAATATCACTGTTAATATACCAAAAAGTCTTCGCTAGTATAAACGATATTCTCACTGAATATAATTCAATTTCTTACAAGGCAAATATATTTAGAGTCAAATATTTTTCCTTGAAAGAGTTTTTTTCACTATTTTCAAGAGTTTAAAGATTTTTTCTCTCTCTACTAGCATAACAACTCCAAATAAAGTTCTCAATATTTAGAGAGAATACCGGAAAAAAGTCTCATAACTTACTCTATATGGCAATGAACGATGAATAAAATATTAGATTTTTTTATACAGGACGATGAATAAAAGCTAGATTTATTATACAGAAGCATTAATTTAAAGTTATAAAGCTTTTTTTCCTTCCAGAAGTAAAAAGAAAGAAATATATATTTTATGCATCAAATCAAGTAAAATAATTCATTTTTCTCTAATTATTTTGGAAGAGTTGAACACTTATACAATACAAGTAGCCATATAACAGTTTTTCTACAGTTCTTTTAATTTCAAAAGAGTAAGATGAAATGTTGAAGAAAAATCCCCTGCTTAAGAAATTAATTTGATAGTGATTGATATGTGTTGAGGCTACTGTTCAAATTTTAATTGAAACGCAGGATAATACACACACACACAGGACAGTTACTCTTTCAAAATACTGTATAGAAAAAGAACCATTGGTCGGAATGATTTTAAACTTGATCTGAATATTCTTGAAGAAGGGGGATATGGTATATCATAAGTAGAAAATAATCCAAACTCAGTGCTGTAAGCGGAGAATTCGGCTAAAAATGACATTGTGAATCAAATTAAGACGGCTTTGTCATGAGTTGCATATTAAACATTGCATTATTCAAAGTATATGATTGTTTCAGCTTTTTGACGGAATAATGACTTCCAAATCATTCAGCAGTTGGGGAAGTTTGTCGCGGGTGTAAGAGGGTTTGGGGAAGAAGAGGCATGATCTTAAAAAGAGCTACTTTTAATCTACCTTTATAACGCTTTATGAATATTATACAACTTTATAGCTTTACTCTGGGAGCAATCTTAAATCTTAACACTTAATCTGACATATACGATTTTTGAAAATCACTTGGCTTCAGTCGCAGCTCTTTGTGACGATCTTTCTCAAACTCCGATAGTTTAGTCATTTCCAATGTTATTTACTCGTAAAGGGACAGCATTCGATGGAAAAAGTCCGTTTTAGATTGTCCTTAGGCCGAAAACCGCAACAATGAAAACACCTATTAACTAACTTGCTCAAGACATGTTCAATATGCTGTCCCCCATTTTCTACCACAAGTTGAAACCGATAAACAGAGCGAAGTGTCTCAGGGGTCACGTTGTGAATGTTTTGCGTAATCCGTGCTTTCAAGTCAGCTAAATTTTCAATCGGGCTACTGTACACAACATTTCCAAGGTAGTCCCACAGCTAGAAGTTGCAAGGGTCCGGGGCTCTTGAAAGTCAGGGTGTTGAAAGATGACGCCTTATCATTCTATCATTTCTTAAATGTCTCTTGAGCAGCTACATCACTAGGTTTGCAATGTGGGGAGGATTTCCTAATTGTACCTCACAGTGCTACTTATTGATCAACTTTGGAAGTGTTTCTTATACCATATCGTCCCCCTCTCTTCAAATACATTCAAGAACAATGGGAGGAGAGACTGTCAGGGAGTAAATATGATTTTTGTTATTATAATGAACTCTCCAACCTCACAGATACACTGATTCCAGAAAATTCTGCCTGAAAAACCTATAGATCCGGCCTATATTTATTATCTTCAAATCTACTTACTGGTGGTTATTATTGTTTTGCTAAATTATTACCGAAAACCGAGCTAAGAAATACAGGAAATAGTTGCAGATGCCGATATTCCGTCTGCGACCGGTAGTAACATTAGACAATCACCCGCTTTTGAATGCTTTTCTTCCTACCCTGATTTCTATTTTCATATTCTACTGTTATTAAATTTTATATTTAAAAAAAAGAAAGAAACATTCCACATTTTTACAGGAGCCAGAAGAAAATGAAGAATTACGTGTAGATGATCCAGGAGACTATGGTGACAACTATCCAAACTATCCAGACTATCCGGATATTTATCCGGAATAAATAATGATCCTGGGAGTAACAGTGACACTGGAGACAGTTCGAAGATAACATGTTATACTCAACAGTGCTCTCAAGAAATATTCTGAAATATCAATTTTTTAAGCAAACCTGAACAAGAGATACTATATTGTCAATTAATTAAACGGAAAGATAAAACAATCATGTGTATAGCCTTTTTTTAAAAAAAGAAATATTTCTTGAAAAATGTAAAGCCAAAGATTATTATTGTAAAAAGGAATTTCAAATAATGTATAATTATAAAAAAAAGGCGCAGTTATACAGATGTCTACAGATGTAAGTTTGATCTATTATTATTTATTTTAAACATTGTGGTTAAATCGTATCACAATCTTATCTCTAAAAGTCCACATTAAGCTGAAAAAGCATTAGAAAAGATTTATTTTTTAGATCATATGTGAATAAAAGCAGATATTAAATTATATATAATGTATGTTGTACCCTTTAAGAATATATATATATATATAAATATACACTCAGGAACATTGAAAATAGCGACCCAAGAAGGAAGCTGAGTACAATCGCGAAACTTTTCAAATAAGTACAGCATAATGTGATATGCAAATGATCCAAGTTTTGTGCCAATACGCATGCTCATACACGCCGAGGTGGCGCTACAATCAGGAAGAGGGTGCTATATAAGCCAGCGCAAATTCGAAGATTCATAAACGTGACGATTACCCGCCAATTGTACGAAGACTTTGGTAAGCGAAACATGCCAGGTAAACGTGCTAGAAGACATTTCTCACAGTTAAGCGAGTTTGAGAGAGGCCTGATCATCGGGATGAAAACCGCAGGCTGGTCGACGCGCCGTGTTGCTGGCCAGGTGGATCGTTCGGAGTGTGCCGTTAGAAATTGTTGGGAGCAGTGGACATGAGAAGGTACCCACGCGCGGAAAACCGGGTCTGGAGCGACCAGGAAGACCACGAGGAGAGAGAATCGAAGGATCGTGCGGCAAGCACTTGTGGACCCCACAGTGACTTGTTCAACGATACGAGCAGACGTAGGCGTAGCAATTGTTCCACAAACAATTTCCAGACACCTTGCAGAAGCAAATCTTAAATCCAAGCGCCCTTTCCGTGCACTCCCTTTAACACCGGAACATCGGCAACTGCGTCAACAGTGGTGCCAAGCCAGATCAAAGTGGAATGTCACAGATTGGCAAAAGGTTGTGTTTAGTGATGAATCCCGGTTTGATTTGGGGACAGATGATAACCGTGTACGGGTGTGGAGGCGCCTGGTGAGCGGTACAATTCCCCCACACTGTTCTACGTCATACTGCCCGCACAGCTGGTGTAATGGTCTGGGAGGCCATAGCCTATAATAGCCGGCCCGCTTTAATTTTTATGCGTGGAACCTTAATGAGCCAACGTTACGATGATGATATTCTTCTACCCCATGTAGGACCTTTCCTAAATGGTGTCTCAGGGGCAATTTTCCAGCAAGATAATGCTCGTCCGCATACAGCAAGAGTTGCTCAAGACGTCCTACGTCCTTTTCAGACTCTTCCATGGCCGGCCCGCTCCCCCGATTTGTCCCCTATAGAGCACGTATCGGATCAGCTAAAACGGCAGATGCCCTCGTGTCACTCTGTACATGATTTAGAGTTGGCTGTTCAAGATTTGTGGGCCCATCTGCCTCAGGACAACATAAGGTGTCTAATCAACTCAATGCCGGACCGTGTGGCGGCATGTATTGCAACTGGATGTGGTCCAACGCGCTATTGAAGTTGCCTAGTATTTGTGTCGTTGCACACCCTGTATTCGTTTAATTGTCTTGTTTTTTAGATCAAGTGAATCTCTCATCTGTGTCATTATGTGTATTAAATTTCATTTCAATCTGATGTTTTCTTCTTGGGTCGCTATTTTCAATGTTCCTGAGTATATATATATAAATGTATTAATATTGATTGAAAATTAGAACTATAATTTATTGTTAACGTTTTATAAATTTCACGCCTCATATAATTTCCATACTGGTGCCTTTATATGAAAATCGATTCTTAAGGAGTATAAACTCCAAAAAATGATTATATTGAGAAATCTTGTGCTTAATGGGATGTCGATATCTAGAGATGTTAGCATGGTTATATGAATAATAAGATAGAGAAGAGGTTAGTGTATAAATGATAATTTTGATATTATCTTGAGCTGACTAGAAACGGACACCGATAGCGGAAATTTCCGCCTATAAAAACATATCATAGTTATAAATCTTGAAATTAAAGAAGTCACCGTAGAAAGAACAATGAGAAACCAGTCTCAGAACCAATTTTGGAACCTTCAATGTAAATTTCCCTCTTCGACGGAAAATACGAAGAGAGATAGTGGAATCTAATTTAGAGATGGATTGAAGCCTTAGAAGATATCTTGCTTGCTGTTCCAAATTAGGAACTTAAAAAGAATATCGGAATAATAACATGAATAGGAGGAATCCCGGAAATAATATTTGCATCCGTTGGGGAGGTCTTGTAAGCCATGGTGATTTTTAAAATGTAAATACTTTGTGGATGGATATCAGTTTTTGAATGTGAGTGGAGGTCAGAGACCCTCACCAAACTCCTATTCAAGTGCTGAAAGTGCTGATGGTGAAATGTTTTTGCTTCACGGTGGAAACGGGAGGAGAAAAGAATTTTTTCTTTAATGGAGTTTGCGTGAGGGGTTCAAGATATATATATAATCTTATCTATAGAGAGCCCCGAAATTCAAGTTAGAAATACAAATATTATTTGAGTCATATCAAACACATATCCGACCTATATATAATGTAATTTAATTAATATACATCGAAAGCTGTCATAAATAAAAAAATATCCCTTTTTATTTTTTGGCTTCTTGGGCACTAGTTCATGTTGCAGTTATTCAAATCCTCTGTCCTGGTTAGAAAAATCAGAGTAAGGAATGTGAGTATTCATAAGACGATGTCAGAACTTTTATACGTTTCTTTGTAATGGGAACAAAATATTCTCTTGACATCAGTTCCAAAGAAATTTAATTAGATATACATCTATACATGTTACTGCTGTTTTTTGAGTACATTGTAAATGCTATCTATCACTTAATTTAGGCCATTTTTCTTTTGAAATTGGGAAAAGTTATCTCCAAAGAAGAAAAGAAAGAAATCTAGATTTTAACATTCGAATGGTATTGAGAATTTTTTAAAACGACTTTTAAGAACCCTCATTTAAAAAGTTAGTTAAATTCAGTGAAGAACCCAAAGCCTTTAAATTGATAAAATATTTAATTTCCGATTGATTTTCTAGAGTAAGAGACCTTAAATTTATTCTTCCCTATGAAAAATTTTTTTATTCTTTTCTAGCTAATTACAATAATTTTGGAACACAAGTACTTATATGAAACATATGGGCATTTTATTATGTAAAAAGTAATATTATATAAACCGGTTTATCGTCCGAAATTTCGAAACTACCTTAAAAATTTGTAAATACGAAAACATTTTTTAAAATTAATTTATGAAGTATTAATTTTCCTTTAAAAAAATTAAAGTACTTTTTTTTTATGTACAAAATTCTAGAAAACGACATTTTCATTTCGTTATATATTTTAAGAAACTGTGATAATGTTGAACTTTTCTTGAATATTTTTTTCTTTTTATAGAAGCAACATACATGTACGTGATTAAAATTAAGAGCATTTGCACTTTTTGTTGATTACCTCTAGAAGAACTAGTCTAACTTGAATTAAATTTGTTTTCGACTTCTAGTGATATAATACAAAGAAGTACGACAGCAATTATGATGCATAAGAATCATTGCTTGCACGGTTCATTGAAACTAAAACAAAAAAAAACGAGTCAATACAATTATACGACATATATAAAATGTAAAACAGTTCTTACTTTTCTTCCCTTTTCATCTTGATTTTATCTTATAAAAAGATTCGAATTCTTCATTTAAAAAAAAATGTTTCTAGTCAATAATTTTCTATCTAAGTGTTCAATGTACTCCATTTTCAGCTTTCAGGAATTGTAAAACAAAAACAACTTAAGATGTTTTAAAAAATGTTAAATAAATCAAGATTTACCAATAATTGTTTTCATTCGGCAAGAGGACATCATTTGATCAAGTAGAATAGTCTAAAATACATTGAAATTTATACAAGTGATGAGGCTTTAAGACATCATTTTTCCACACAATTAATATACAACGAAATTGTTTTGGTTAACCAAAAGCTCCCAGAAAGTCAACGAAAGGAAATTTATCGAAGCGATACTTGATTCTGTAAGAATTTCAAACCCGGTTTCGAATATCTGGTAAAGTAACTCAGCTTTTCCTTCAGGAATCAGACCTACAAACATGAAAATTAAACACACCATTATAATTATTCAGTTACACTTCATGTCTTTCATGAAAATAACAAGAATTACATCTTTCAAACATCATACTGCTGATTCTTTATTTAAAAATCACGAAAACTAATGTCTGTTAACTTAGCAGAATATATTTTACCGATAATGATACCCAGAAACCCTGCTTCATTTATAAAATTTACATACTATCTCTTTTATGCTTCTGAACAGAATGTAAATTACTTGTATTAGATTGAATTAAATTTAAAATATGAATTATAAGTTTACAAAACAGTAAAATAATTAAAGTTGAAAGTGTTGGTAACAAGAAAGTTATTGGACCCCCCCCCCCCCAAAATGAATATCTTAAAAACGCATGCTGCAGATATTTTGCCTCTAAATTTAAAATTCTGCTTTCATGAAGAGAGGAAAAGTTTTGTTGAATATCTGAGTTTAGTACGACACAATTTGAAAAGTTGCTTAAGTTTTGCACACAGAACTATACTAGTGTGTATATATTCAAATAGAGCATACAAATTGGGTACATAATTCTTATACCTATGATACAACTTGTTGGGAAAATAATAAACTATTATCTTAAATAAATAAAAAAAAATCAGCATTCGTTTGCAAATTGCATCAGGTAAAAATTTTCATTTATAAAATGAGAAATCTAAACTGCAGAAGTTTATCCAAAATTTTTAAAAATTTAATATTTTTCTGCAGAAATTCTGAACCAGAAAATTTCTAACACAATATATTTCAGCAGAAATTAGTATCTAGCAAATGCTGTACAGATATTATCAAAAGCCATACTTAAGTAACAAGAACAGGAACCTAGTAGCATAAATCGTGTTGTTGTTTGACGGACGACAACCAATGTAGAATTCTACACGAACCATCATCTGTAACTGAAAATGAAACTTCATAATTATAAGTTAACATCACAACATTTTGCGATAACTACCTTTTTATACGTATATATCAGATTTTTACAGAAATATCATTGTTTGGGAAGATCCTCATGTTTTGAGGTGGTACTTCTAAATTTATAATTGTAAGAGTCATTTGAATTCTGAGTTTTGCACTAAAATATTTTTCCAACAGTTTAGGTGAAGAAAATTCTCTGAAAAGGGGGGGAGGAAGTTTTATTGCATCCATAACTGAGTGCATAGGAAAGTCCCTTTAACCTGAAAATACTTACGAGAGGAGACAGCTACAGCCAGGTGTATTATATTATGTATGGTTTTGTAAGATTATTGTGTTGACGAAAGAAAACTTTTTCAGATACAATTCATTGGTCAAAACATGAAAAAAATTTCTTATAAATAATAGCGCAAAAATAAATATTTTATACTTAGAGGTTTACTCAAGAGATGGCAGCATCAGTCATGTGTTGAAATGATGTTTCCATAAGATAAAATTATGACCTCTCCTTAAAGTATTATCTCACGCTAGTCCAATATCCACAAAGAAAAATGAAGAATATTAGGGTAATTTTAATATCATTTTCAACAATATTTTTTGAAAAAATGTGATTAAATTTTTTATTATTTTGTTGAAATATCTTGCTCAATTTATGATCATAAAAAAAAAAAGGATAGAGAGGGAAAAAAAGAATAGGAAAAATGCTCTACGATTATATTGCACAATATATTGTAAAATTTTGGTAATTAAAATGGAGGAGAGGGAGTACGTACCATAAAATTGAAAATTTGCTGTTCTTCAATTTTTTTTTTAGATGGAAAATTTTAATCGAGGTTGTAAATCATTCTCATAATATTATATACAAACCGAAGTTCGAAACTACCACTATAAAAATCTGGTAGAAATGCTTAAGAAAATTTGAATAAAAAAATGCTAGTAAATTTTATTCACAGAAAATGGAAGTAATGGCGAAATTAAATGCTCGCACATTAAATAAATGCATAAGGAATCAGCTAGAGTAAATATTTTCTGGAATAAACGAGAATTTAAAACTAAATTTTTTTAAAAAAACAGGAGATTTTTCTCTTCATCGATGGGATCTCTCGGCATTTTTTCCAGATAACTTTATAATCTTTTTTCATCTGTTATTATAACACTATCAATAACAATTTGTTGAAATGGTTCAAATTTAAGAGCACGAAAACTTTAAAAAGATTAAATCGTTTTTCCTACTGATCATTATAAACCCTAATATACGAATATCCTTTAACCCTCTCCCTGCGTAATTTTTTAAAATCAAAATAGGCTGAAAAATTGCGTTTTTTTTTATTACATACTTCAAATCTGCGTATTGAATCTACATTTTAGAGTTAGAATATAGAAAAAAAATTGTAAGAGTGTTTCTTTTTTCCAAAATAGAATTTGATCATAAAAACATAAATGAGAAAATAAACGGGAACAGTTGAGCAAATTTTGCTGCTTCTGCGTTGCACGTGGAAATTGCTGGATACGCAGCGAGAGAATTAATATACGATTATATTATACGGAAGGGTAATTCCAAAAAAGTTTCATTATTGTTGCAACAACGTTGTTGAATGCTGAACAACAACAAAAGAACCTCAATCCCCTAACAGAAAAAATTGAGATGGGGAAAGATTGAGGCTGTAGTACAGGAGATTCAGTCTCTTCTGCTACAGATGAGAAACGTGTCCTACAGTATGTTTTGCGAAGGGAGGTCTCACATTGTCATTCCCTCCTTCCCGAAAAAAATTCCGACTCAAGCACCCTAGTCTCTGGAATCAAATGGAAGATTTCATTTTGCTAAGTATGGAAATACCAGTTTGCACATGACTAAGTTAGAACACGTCAGTTTTCTGCTAATTCCTCTATTCTTCGACATTTTGTACCTACGTTATTGTTCTTCTGCTCTCGCTCCTCTTGTCATAAATTCAAGACAGATATGGTTTTGTTAAGTATTAAAGTGCTTTATCATTTTCTAATAATTCCTGTGGGGGGGGGGGATAACAACATTTTTTTTGGAACATTCTTTAGGCAAAATGAATTTCAAAATGAATCATAATTCGTTAAATAATTGTCATAAATACCTGTGTGTGTGCAGCCTTCTATGCCTTCTGTAAATTAAAATTGTTAGGATTTTGGTTGAGTGGACAGGATCATGAGCTTATGGCCGGGGGTTCGTGTTCTGGTGCCACTAAGAACCCATCATGCAACAGGATTGGGGGCCGTAATAACCTAGTAGTCATAGTAGCGTACTTTGTCGAATCGTGGGTTCGAGTCCGGATGCCACTGATAATCCTTTGTCGATAGGAGTTAACGCACATCCAATTTTTCGTTGCTCAAAGTCTTTCTCTCAGCATGATGTAGAAATTTTGGAGAATAGGGTTCCAGCTGAGGTGCCATTCTTGTTACTTCAGTAGCTCAAAATTACCATATCTTGTGTCAATAGCCACAAGACCACCCCACTTTTTGCTTCCAAATGTTATCAATCTTTCATCAGGCTTCGTGAGTTTTATATCGTCCCTGTGTGTAGCTTCAAAGGGCGACGCTAACAAAAAAAAATTCAACCAATCAATCGTGTGTGTGTGTGTGTGTTGAGTCTTGAAAACTATAAAAACTGCTCAAAAAATTAAATTTCTTTTTTCCCCCTCCATGTGCTTTGGGAAAGCTTAAAATTTTTTGCTACATGCAGATCTTAGTTAGCATTACTAAAATTGCGGTTTTATGTATTCATTTATATTCTCCTACTAACCTTATTATATAAATTTGAATATTTGTATATTTATATATTTCCAATTACTTGGCATTGTTCATTACTCAATGCTTCTTTTAGTCTAAATGGACTCTGTAGGATGTAATGCATGCTCTGTGACATACATCAAATTCTAAAACGTACACATGGTGTCATCATTAAGGCGTGCGTCCCACTGTTTTTCAGAATCCGTGGGTCTTGCATTTGTAAGACGTTATCCATCTTTCTTTTGTTCTCCCGATATTCAAGCCTCATGGGGAATACATTGGCGTATTCTTTTGTAACTGATGGCTGCAATGTATCATTTTCCCTTTCCTTTTAAAGCTAGGAACTTGTTATGCTTTATTGGAAATTAAAAATTATTCCGGAACTTTTTCATCCATTTCCACTCCTTTCTGCTTTAATTATAAGTTTGGCGCTGTATGACCAAAATTAACGCCATTACCAACACAATCATTTTAAATAACTTCGGCGTACTATATAAACAGAATTAAATGAATATAATAAGAAAAGATTGTATTTCAACTTACATTTTAAAAATTCCATTTCTTCTTTAATTTATGAAATGTTTGAAAAAGAGGACTCAATAGAAGTTTTATACCTTTAATCTCTGTTGCTACAGTAAAATAATTAAATAATATTCCATAGAAACACTTTTTGCTGACATTTAGAAGTTTTATTTGGTATATACTGAACTGAAGAGCAACAGTCTTGAAATGGCACAGAAATTTTCCCAGTAATTTCAAATTCGCTGGTGTTAGAGCATTTTAAACAAATTGTTCACGTATGAGTCCCAAATAAAAGAACAATTAATTTTTTCCTTCTCCATTTTCTTCCAAAATCATCAAAGTTAAATCATGATGAAAAACCTCTTAAAGTTACTGTAACTGTGGAGGTAACGATAACTTAAACTGTTATGATTTGGAACAGTCGTAAGAATTAAACACCTGCTCTATCGGCAACCAAACACTACCTAACAACATAACTATTTTCATAGTAAAACAAAAAATATTCTATATGAGTTCTGTTGATTTCTTATTCAACTTTTCTCGGTTTCTTATTTCAACTTTTCTTATTTTCGTCACAATTAGCCTTATTCTTCACTCATATTAATTGAAATTCTTATTTTGTTTCTTCGTAAATCAGATATATTTATCAATTTTAGATTAGCTTGAATTTTTACGGGAATACCGGTCGTATAATATTTTAGATCCTAAAATGCAACGTACATTAAAGATTTCTGCTGTTTTGTGTGGAGAGCTAAAAACAACTCAAATTCTGAAAGAACAGGGAGGAGCTGTTGATAAACTTATCCTTTATAACTGAAAGGTTTATAAATTGAATCCCAAAGATAGAATGATTAATAGTTAGATGCTTTCTTTCTTTTTTATTTTCTAATGTATCATCAACAAAGCACATGAATATATTGACTCACATTTATTTTTGGAATTTGAACATTTAGTTGCAAAACATCACGTGCTAGACTGCGAAATCAACTTGATAAAATTAGATAATTTATTCACGCCCAGAACTTGAACATATTCCAAAATCATTACACTTTCAAATCATGCTTCACGATTAGCAATAAAGACAAATTCGTTCATCCTTTTTTGACATACAAAAAAATAATGCAAAAACGCTTCAGACGGAATATCGGTTAACACGAAATATTACAACGGCCTTGAAAAACTACTATGTATTTTCATGCCTTTTTTCTCTTAACACGAAACGAAAAGCGCTTAACACGTAAAAGATATCCCTTCTAGGAATGAACTAAGTACGGAAAACTTCGTTTGCGGAGACGAGATTTAATAAATTAAAAGTGAAATTTTTTTAAAAAAAACAAGCTTTTATTTAAACGCTCTAAAAAGAATAGGATAAACTTTTCCTTTAAAACTTTTTTTACTATCAATTAATAACATCATTACACTATTTATATGATATAAAAGCTTGTCGCGAGATTTAAGTGCTCGAATTTACTTAGTTTGAAAATTTTCAAAATTAAAATCAAACAGATCAAATTATGTAATTTACTTGTTTATCTGCACAGGTATCATATAAATAATTTATATCATATAAATTGTGTAATGACGTTATAAGTTGAGAGAAGGAAAAGTTTATCTTATTCTTTTTAGCACGTTTAAATAAAAGCTTGTTTTTAAAAAAGTTTTTTTACTTTAAATTTATTTTTTACTTTTTAGTTATCGCTGAACTTGTTTCTCAGTCTGTTCATCTCATTCAACACACCATTGTTGCAAGGTCGTTTGCCGGTTAATTTCGAACAGTCTAGGTAAATGAATTCTTGCAAAAATGCGCATTTGACGAAAAACACAATTTTTTTTTAAAATCCGTAACTTTTAAGCAATTTTTTCAATCTTCGTACAGATCTTGGATAATATTGTTCTACTCACGAAAAAAAAAACGTTTCGGGAGATTATGTTCATAAATGAAGAAGTTATTAAGTGTTTAATTAAAGTTTTGAGTATTTTTTGAAAAATCGTAAAAAAAAAAAGTTTTTGGCATTTTATTTTTCAAATGACTGATTCTAAAAGAGCAAAGCATGAGCTGTTTTATTACGGAATGTCGATCCATTTAAACGAAAAAAAATTCATGCGCAACAATTTAGACATCATTTTCATTAAAACGCATAAATTTTGACTCACTTAAAAAAAACTCGTAAGAAATACAAATAATATTATTTTGTAAGAAACATTATACTCTGTATCATGGCGAAATAAATGATCTTTTTGATTCTGCAATTTTTTTGTCTGAGTTTTATTTAAAAAAATTAGATCTCTGTTTTAAAAACGTCAAAACTAAAAAAAAATCCCTTCATCGTTCTTCATTTTGCGTCATCGAACCCGGCGAAATAAACAACCCACAGGGGTAAAACAATTATGCGTTTTAAGGTTTTTAATTAATATCTTTTTAACTAATTGAAATATCGGAATATAAATGTTCAAACCATGCATTGTCATCCAAACTAAATGTGTATGCAATATTTCAGCTCAATCGGTTGAAGATATCAGCTTCAAAATTGAGTTGCAAGATTCCACCCGAACAAATTACATCTTTATCAAGCTAAATAAGAGCTTGCAGAAAGGCTATCAAATGAAAGAGAGGTGGTTTCGCGTGTTTTGTGGAATTGAGGCTAAATTAATTTTGAAATATTTGAAATATTCTCGAAAAACCTGCAACGCGAAATAAGTTTGCTTATCTAAACTACTTCACCCTTTATGCATATATACAAACGCCACACAAAAAGATTCATCAGTTGACTTTGGAATTCGGTGACGAGTACATCGCAGTGTGAGTAAAAATCAGTGAGTTTGTTTGGTGTTTTTTTTTTCTTTTCTCTTTTCTTTTTATAATTTAGTAGAATTTTTTTGCAAACGCAATGGCAAAAAGATGAAGAAGAAAGCAAACTGCTGTTTTGCTTAAAATGAAGATGAAGCCTCTTAAGGCTATTGATCAAAAATAGAGGACGAAAATAGAAATCTGTTAAAATTTTGGTATAGCTAACTTTTGTATCAAATTTCACTAAATTCTTGTGAATGTTTTTGTTTCATTGATTTTTATAAAATACATGCATATATACATATGTACTCTAATCTCTTTTTTTGCCAAATCCACTAACACGAAATTCTTTTAACCATGAAAGAATATTTCAATCCCCTCAGTTTCCTGTAATACGATTTCCACTGTATATTAGATTCTTATTCAATGGGAAATACGACATCTTTCCAATAAAATATATTTGTTAGTCACGCTTTTGTGCATGTCCCACAAAATATAGTAGTAAGTATTAAAAAAAAGTTGTCTCTCTCTCTCTGTAGTCAACTAAGAAAAGTAAAAACAATTGATGAGTGATATGTCGTTCATGCAAGTAAAAGATACTGATACCTGATGGAGGGTAACATTTCTCAGCATCTGCCAGAAAAAAACGAATTTATTGTGGCAAAACGCCTTCCTGACGACGGTCTCTTTACTCACCATCCACTGCCTATCGTTGACATCAACCCGTAGATGGTAGCATTTACAGTTGCTCAATCAACACAAATATTGGACATCTTTTTAATGGAATTGCATCTTTTTTTATGGATTGAAAAAATTGTTTCAAACTGGCAAACAATTCTTGGAGCTAATCGATACGGAAAAAGGTTGGGACATGCTTTCATCCCACTAACATCGGGAAAAGAGATTATTGGGGTGGTTAAGGCATGCTTATGTGAAAAAACCTTATGCCAAATGGACGGACGTAGCTTCACATTTCCGACAAAGGTTCAATCGAATGAGATCATTCTTGCGATGAAGTAATCCATCCACATGTGCGTCTGTACCGAGTTGTCATTGGTCCAGATATTATTTTCATGGCAACGCACACCACAGGTCTCTTGTTGTTCAAGATCATCTAGAAAGGGAGGGTCACCGTATAAAAGATGTTATGGTATGCTTCTCTGAATTAAATCCCATTGAACATGTGTGAGATGCTTTGGAGAGGCATCTGATCGTCCGATCGTACCCTCTGGGGAACACCGAACAACTGACACAGATGCTCATTGAGGAATGCGAACTCTTACTTCTCAAGAATTGTTGGATATTTTGGTGTAGCGTATGAACAGATCCTGCCGCACAACAATTGCAATGAAGGAAGCATATTCTTAATGCAGGAATTGTAAGTTTGTTGTTTTCTATATTAGCCAGAAAATGTTTTGTATTCATACCATTTTTAATGTAGTCTTTTTCTGTTACGTTTCATACCCTAAGCGTCCCAATTCTTTTTTTTTTATACTCTATGTGCTTTTTCCATCCTTTAAGTACTACGTTATCCATTTATTGTATAAATTCCATGTCTTACAGTTGATTGGATTTTTTTCTTTGCTCTATTACAGAAAAATCGGAAAAACTTTTTTACGTTTTGTACACTACTGTTGTATATGAATCAGTGGCGTAACGTAAGCTCCCGCATTGCGGGAGGGTCCAGGATTCTAGGGAGCCCAAAGTCTGACTGACACCAAGTACATACCCTTTCTAAGATCCGTCTTGGGGTTCCTTGACCTTGCAGGAGGGGGCTAATATTCTCCGTTACGCCACTGAATGAACATTATTGTACACACTTAACTTTCAACACTAAGGAAAATAAAAATAATCAAATTTATAAGCGCGGTAAAAATGGTTACACAAAAAATATTTTAGCTCGTGTGTCAGAACAAATTGATATGATCAGATATATCTATATATTTCATTAAAAAAAGCACTTGACATAAAATAACATTAATACTACAAAATTTCATCAGTTTATCAGAAAAATATATCTATTAAAGCAAAGGAATTAATGTTGTGAATAATGTGTTAAGCTTGTCCCGGAGGTTGCAGATGTAGTTTGGGACTCCGAATCAGCAGACATTGTTATAAAAATATTTACTTATATTTCAGCTTAATCAATTTACGATAAATCAAGACTTAAAAACCGAGAGAGCAATTAATTTAGATCACAATCTTAAGCTCGTAAAATAAATCATTAAATACTTATTAGAGTTTGGTCTGATAGAAGAACACTCGTCTGATCTTTTCTAGGTTGAATACATCAAAAACCAAACTTCTCTCTTGCACCTAGGTTTCCGAAAGGAAATTATCTAATGTATTTTTTCTGTTAGCTTCATGACTAACTCTAACACTCTTATTGCCAGGGTTGTCTAAATTAGCATAAAGTAAAGCTCTCTCTACAGAAGGCTATTTTAAACTCAAACAACAGTTAAAAAAGTATTTGCACAAGGGGATTAATAAAAGGGAGTGGATAAAACCTGTAGCAGGCTCTTTGGGGCTTTTTTCAATTTTCTCTTTACATAGTTCCAATTTAGTTGTATAACGCATAATACAAGTAACAGAATTTTTTGCGAAGTACATAATAGCTCCTACTATCCATAAAATATAATAAGTTGATGTGTAAGCGTTGAATCTCCTTGTTAAATTTTTACTCACAACACTAGTACATATATACACTCACTTCCAAAAGTTAAGCACGAAGATGTAAAATGCAAATAAATCAACAAATACTGCTTTGATTGACACAAAATTTGGCAGTAAAGTAGCATATATATTTATACATAAACCAAAATCAATAATTATATACAGAAATAAAACAATATTAAATTTTTGTAAGTTATCAGATAATGTCATACTGGAGACTTAAGCAAAATTATGTATAAGGTGAAAATAAACAGCATAAAATGAAAAAAGGACATTAATAGGGTATGTGATCCCCCCCCCTCTCATCTGTATGCAAAGTTTACTCCTCCTGACCATGCTTTCGATTAGGTGGTCAACCACGGGAGAATAAGCAATCGCCATTCTTCTTGTAGAGCAGTTTCCAGCTCAATAAGAGTGGCTGGAGGTGGGAAACGTGAAGATACAGCACGGCTGAGAGCATCAGAAAGATTTTCAATGGGATTAAGGTCGAGCGAATATGCTGGCTACGCCATACGCGCGATCCCTTCACTCTCCAGGTAGTCATCGATGATGTCAGCTCTATGGGGACGTGCGTTATCGTCCATTAAAACAATAGTAAGGCCAACTGCTGCAGCGTACAATCTCACAATGGGTTCTAGGACTACATCTTGATACCGGACAGCCGTCACAGAACCCCGTTTAAAGATGTGCAGGTCGGTGCGGTATCCTAATGAAATCCCTGCCCACACCACCCTCGGAATGCGTGATGTTCAGTGATGTTTTGGGGCTGATTGCGTGTTCCTTGTTTACGCCATATCCTTATACGCTTGTCATCTGGCTCCAGAGCAAATCTTGACTCATCAGTAAACATGACATTGCCCCCAGTCAGACACAGTCTAAATTCCATATTCCCGGCACCACTTTAATCGTACCCTTCTTGATTGGACGGATAGAGGAATAGAAACTCGAGGAGAACGAGCATACAGTCCATTCATATGTAATCTTCGGCGTACAGTAGCGGCAGAAATACCCTTACCAATGGACGCTGTAACCATAGATGTCACACGTGTGGAGGTCGCTCTGCGGTTCCGCTTGGCTACAATAGCAATATATCGATCTTCCGCGGGGGTTGTAACCCTTGGGCGACCGCCTACGGGCCTTCAGACAACTGTCTGTGTGATTTGGAATTGTTTCCATTAACGTGAAATTACAGAATGATGAAAGCCGAAGAAAAGAGCAACATCTGTGATCGACTGTCCTGCTTCAATGCGCCCCACAGCACGCCAGCGCTCAGAATCTTCCATTCGTTTTCTGGAAGTTATAAAAATACGTATGTCTTGAAAACAAATTGTACGAAAGTTTTAAAAACCTTCTATCAGCACTTACAATCAACTTCTGTAACCCTTCATAAAGCTGGCTTCTTATAAGACTGCGCTTTTTTCATATTTCTTGACATGAAAGCACGATTGGCTGTTACCTAGCATATTTACATACTTCCATCTACCTGTGCAGCAAATTGCATCCTCTTCAATTCTGATTGGCTTCCGGAAATCAGCATTTTCCTCTCCGTGCTTAACATTTGGAAGTGAGTGTATAATACATGCAACCCATGTAATAATAAAAAAAGACAACGTATGGGAGATAATAAAGAAAAAAAGTTTTAAATAGGACATTATTAGAAAATTACGCTATGATACTTATTTTTCTGTTACTTTACAAATAGTAATGATTAAAGTAACGGCACAAACATAACTTTATTTTCACGATTGTTTTGCTTTTTACACTTTTCAAAAGCAGACTTTTATAACATATACATTTGATGGTTGTTAAAATGGTCATCACAATTTATATTGAAAAGTCATTTAATTTCTTACTTAAAATATTTTATCTACCTTTTTTTTATTCTTACTAAATATAAAATCAAAAAATTCTTTAAAATACAATTATAAGAGAACTCACTAAATTATAAAAATCTATTTTATCTGGATATATGTTGGATTTTTCGCGTGTACGTATAATATCAAAGAAAATGTCAAAATCCCGAAAAAATAGAAGATAAAAATAGATTGAATTAAAACATTTATCCTAAATTTTCTCATGAATCACTTACTAACTGAAAGAGTTTCTAAAAAAAGAAACAACTTCACATATTTTTCGTATCCATAATGTTCGGGTACAATGTTCAGAGAACGGCGTTTTTGTTTTCCCATGAGAGGAAAACACTTGTATTCTAAAAAGGGCAACACAGCAAGCCTGACGTAACGATGTATGGGTATAAATTTAGTCTACTGAAGTTCCACAGCAGGTGGAAATAAAGAATGCGCAGCTGGTCGCTTTGTGTTACAAATCTACAAAGTTTTAATTTGGCAGTACTTGTGATGAACAGACGATCTTACAATAGTTCATGAATATAAATGCACTGAGGTAACTATCATTATTTCAGTTGTTTGTGGATCCTTGGTGCCTAATCCGAAGGCCCAGAAAGGTATTGAGTTAAAGAATGAAGGGTTGTGCAATTATAAGTTCCACTTTTCCCCATATAATTAATTCTACTCTTTAACAAAGATTCTATTCAGTCATTTTTCGTCTTTTCATCGTTCTTTATTACTTACTTCTTCGTTATCATTTCATTAAAAAATACTGAATTTTTTGGCCATGCTTTTTACTTATGATTCTTTCATGTGTGCTTATATATCATACCTCATTAGAAATATCGATCGTAAATGTTTTATAGAAACTTTGACCTCTTTAGATGCTAGTCAAAGTTTAATCTCTGGGTTTTTAAAGAGTTGTCAGAATGAAACGTAATTTTACATACGTTAGTGCAACTTTGATGTAAGTAAGGAATTGCGAAATCGAAGCAAAAAAATTATTTACTGCAGAAAAAATTGCAAATGGATGGTTATTTTAGCACCTTGTTGGGCCACTTTTAACATGAATGCATGATTTGATACTGTCAGGTATTGAGGCGTACAAGCCCCGTATAATGTCCAGCGACAATCTCGTTCCACATTTGCTACAAACGTGCCTTTAATTCGATCAAACTTGCAGGTCATCTAACTTGCCCTCTAAATGATCCCAGGTATATTCGAAGTGATAAACCTGGGGATCGAGTAAGAAAGGGAAAGGTAGAAATATGAGGCGTAGACAGTCCTGTGAAACCTTTAAAGTGTATGGGTGAGCATTGTTCTGTTGAAAATGGCTCCTGGGAGGCACGCCATGAGTGGCAAGAGATGTAGTTGAAGAATTTCACGAAGGGACTTCTGGGCTGTCATGATGCCGTAAATCAATATTAGGGGTGACCGCGTGTCGTACGCGATGGCACCCCATACCATCACACCAGTTGAGGGAGTGATGTGCCCCTGTACAGCAAAGGCAGGATTTACACTTTCACCGCGGGGTCTCCACACACGTACACGATTGTCATCACTACCCAAATTGAATCTGAATTCGTCGCTGAAGACGACATGATTCCATTCGGTTGCAATCCAGTACTTTTGAGCGACACTAGTCAATGGAAGCGACGGTGAATAGGCTGCTATGTGCTATGCGTGCGTATGATATGATGTGACGGTCTTCTCGACTATTGGTCTGTCAAGGGAGTCCCGAGCCTGGTCACAGTTTAACAGACTTTTCTTTTGTCCTCTGGTTTACGCACCTTATCAGAACGGCCTAGGTTGCGAAATACTGTACGAGCTGATCACCCAGTTTCCATCCCCTCCTATGATTTTTCCACTCTCGAACTGTAACAGTTGCTCATATTGTTTCCGAGGGCGGCATAATGACATTTTTTTCTTGAAAAGTCCCCCACTACAACAGATTAAATACACGCAAACAAGCTCTGCTTATGTCATAATCCAAGGAGAATGAAGTTCAACGCAACACGATGGCATTGCGCAATGTGCAATCACGTTGCATTTTTCTAATCATTTACATATTTATCACACGTACAACTTCGTAACAACCCCACTCTTACTTCTTAGTGCACAAATTTTTATGGCAATTAGTGCATAAAACAAAGATTAAAAAAGCTTTTGACTTTGAAAAAATAATATATTTTTTGTCCTATACTTAATAATGTACGGATTACTTTATGAGATAAAAAATCAAACATTTTATGAATAAAAGACATTATATTATATTATCAAGGGTTTGATTTAATATATTAATATGTCTCGATAGTATATTAAATACGAGGGTTGCTTTTTAAGTAAGGTCCGTTTGTTTTTTAAAAAATAATGACATTATTTTGTGTCAAAAAACCTTTATTTTAGAATTGTAGATACTTTTGCCTATTTTTCTAGATTGTTGCCGATTTTATTAATGCACTTGTCATGCCTTAAAACTGCATCATGAAAACCCTCTTCAAAGAAGTCTGCCACCTGTTCACGGCCGCTTTCACTTCTTCATTATCACTAAAGCGCTTCCAGCCAAGACTGTGTTTGAGATACCAGAAAAGGTGAAAATCGCAGGGGGAGCAAGGTTGGGACTCTGTATAGTGCATTCTCAGAAAAACTCCCAAGTTCGAGAAGTATCGGACCTTGCGTTGTAGTGGAGGAGCAAAAAACCTTTTGACATCATGCCACGCCGTTTGTTTTGCAATGCTCTTACGGTACCTCAAACACGGTCTTGGCGGGAAGCGCTTCAGTGACAACGAAGAAGTGAAAGGGACCGTGAACTCTTGGCTGTCTGACCAGGCGGCAGACTTCTTTGAAGAGGGTTTTCAAAACGTAGTTTTAAGGTGTGACAAATGCATTAATAAAATAGGCAACTTGTAGAAAAATAGGCAAAAGTATGTACAATCCTAAAGTAAAGGCTTTTTGAAACAAAATATTGTCATTATTTTTTTTAAAAACAAACGGAACTTATTTAAAAAAAACAGCCCACGTATTTCATGTATCAAATTTAGATAAAAACTAATAGAAATCAAATTTATAGATTATGCTTAAAAAACTAAAGAAAATTTTAGATGAATTGGCGAAATAATAATAAAATAGGATTCATAAGTTTTAACGGTAGGAATAGATAAAGTTACTTGTGAAAATGATCGGATTTGAGATTACGAGATGCAATAATGTTGTTGATTAGCATACTTCTCGAATTTCTTATGAAGAAATACCAACTACCGCTACTTATGACTTCCCATGCTTCAAAACAGTATTACTCTACAGTCGCACCTGTAATTCCATCTAAACGCTCCGACCTAATTAACCTGACATCAAAGAAGGCCGATGCAATTCCTGACGAGCTAAAATCTTGCGCATTGGAAACCATCGAACTAAGATATTCCGCGAGTGGCTACATATCTATACTGACGGTTCATACCAGAAAAAAAAGAGAGCTGACGCTGGATGGCTCTGCTGGCTGTTCGAAGACTCATTGACCGTAGGATATGACACCACCAATTACTATGGTGAGTTCTCGGCTGTCTGTAAAGCTACAATACAATTGCTCGCTGCTGGCCTGGCTCCTGCTAAAGTTTTCTTCATCGACTCCCAAGCTGCAATATCTGCCTTAAGCAATAACACACCAACTGACTGCCTACACACAAGGAAGTTCCGTACTAAAGTTGAAGAGCTCATTTTATATGGTTGGACTGTGGCTTTACAGTGGGTCTCAAATCATGTGGGGATCCTCAGTAATGAGAGAGCCGATCAAAAACACAAGCAGGAATCCTAGTCGTCTCAACCGGAAGTCCCCTTGACCCTCAGAAGAACAAAGAACATGATATCCACATATATTGATAAATGTACTGCGACAATCTAAAAACCAAGAGTCTTGGAAAGCCATGAGAAACCCTGGCCGCTATGGGTTGGATCCCAAGGCACCCAATGAGAGCCGAGGTCGTTACCACTTTCACCTAACCACTGGACATAACTTTTTGAGAGTATACTTCCATTGGCTTGGCCTGGCTGCTGACGAGGTCTTCCCGCTCTGAGGCCATGCTAGGATGGATGACGACCACCTACTCTAATACACTAGACTCGATGAATACCCGACTGAAGACGTCATCAGTTGGTGCTGGGAGCCTCGGCGTCAAATGGTCAAGATGTCAAGCACGTTCGTTGGATAAATAAATACAATGACTTACAAAATCACAATGCAATTTCTTAACTTGGTGTTGAAGGAGTCACGTCAAGAAAATTAGTTGAAAAAAATGATAATATTGATACTAAATTTTTTATCGGAAAATAAGCTATGACTCCTAACTAAATTAGAGGTGTTTTAGCAATTCAAACTATGGCGCTACTCTATGCATTACTTAAAGGTAAAAAAGCAATTTCTCAGAAGTGTAAATTACAAAAGAGTCATTTTGGGAATCTCTACTCATCTTAGAACTTAGTAACTTTGCGCACATATTAGTACTACATGAGTAAATATTTTAATGAGGAAATTTGTCAAAGAAGTTACTCAAAAACAAGTAATTTAAAAAAAATTAAGTCAGTTAATACTTAGGTCAACAATTTTTTTAAATTTTTGATACTTTTTATTAAATAGTTACAATGAATATAAATATGTACTATATACACATGTGTATGTGTGTGTGACAGGGTCACAATATTAAATGACAAAGTAGAAAGCGATTTTCCTTGTAGTTTTCCATTTTCCTATCTGTATATGGTATTGGACTATTTTTGTTTGTTTGTAATTATTTATTTATTAATATAAAAATTGAATTTTTCTAATAAAATAGTATAGCAAAAAGAAAGCACATTCTCATAAATTTGACCCAGGTGGGATTCGAACGCACGATCTTTGGATTAGAATTCCAACGCGCCCTCAATTGCACTAAGGGACACAACGAACAATTTTCATTTCTATATATACTGTTGGACTATTACTGTCGTTTGTTATTATTTATTCAGTTTTTAATTTAATTAATGAATTAATATTTGAAAAAACTGTCTTAACAACAAGCTTGAAAAATGTATTTGAACTTGAATGGATGAATAGAAAGTATTTTACTAACCATTGAAATTTTGAACAAGATATATATATAATATATATATATAGAGAGAGAGAGAGAGAGAGAGAGAAGTGAACTAATAGTAGGAATTGGAAAAAAATGAAGTTTAAAGTGTACATAAATTTTCATCACTTGGAATTTTTTTCCCATGTTATTTCATTTATAATTTAAAAAAAAAAACACTCTAAGAGAAAGAGTTTTAAAAAATGTTCTTTTTAAATGAATGATAATAATGTAAAAAAATTCCAAAAAATTGGTGATTGAATAAAATGTCACTTTTTTAAAAAGATGTTCCTTAAACATCCTTTTTAACATTATGGAGATGTGAAAAAACTTCGTGAAGTAACCCCTTTTAGTAAGTTTTTTGCAATGGAAAGCAATGAAAGGCAATGATTAAAATAAGGAAACTTTTTAGCATCGAATTCATTAACAATATGCCAACTACTTAATTATCCATTGGACGGTTTTAAAAATTAAAGAAACTCAAAACACCACAATTTGTATTCCATGTGCACTAAAATTACTTTTCTTTACAACAGTTGAACTACTTTAAAAATTGCGCTCTCTTTCAAGATAGATGGCCTCAAGCTATTTGTCAAGAGAGAAAAAATGAGAGCAAATATTTTCTCTCACAATGTGATCTAAACCCTATCGATAACCGGATTACTATATTTCGCTGAAAAGAAGATAATACAAAATATTTGACGAGTTCTTAAAAATTCCCTTTCTTCATTGTATAGCTCAGCATTTTTTCCCCTCACGTCTTCACTTACCCTGCGGATCAGAATATCATTGGTATTTGAAGTGCAACCGGGCGTATCCCGTTTACAAAAAATGGGCCCCACGAGACCCCAAAGAAGGCCCCTTTGCTTTAAAGATCCTTCGAGGCCAATAGAAAGGTTTCTTTTGAAATCCGATTCGGGAAGAAAAGGAACAAATCACTAAGAGAAAAAAAAGTTGAGCTATTGGATTTTGAAGCTGTATGAATTTATTCCACGTACAGCTGCTTTCTCTTTCTGCTTAAACATGCAGAAAAGCTGGGAGGTATTTAATAGATCAATAATTTTTATTTTCTTTATCCTGAAAAAAATCTGTGTTATCTCCAACTTTTTTTTTCCTTTTTGGCAAAGGAAGAAAAGAAGAAAGAAAACATTTTTCTTCTTCTGAAACAATGACAGAAATAGATTCACGGAACAGATAATCATAGGAGAATTTTTTTGTACTTTATTTCTCCGCAGACAAGAATCCACAAAGTGTGTTATTTTTGTAAGATTCTGATTTTTGAAATTTTTTTAAAGCTTTAAAGAAGAATTTTGAAAAAAAATTTTATAACGCGGCTGCTGATTTTTTCCCTCTTTCATAATACTGGAGATGATTTTTAATGATTTGCAATTTTGTTCTATGATTATTTACTTCTGCGTGGTGTAAAACCATTTCTAAATAAAGAAAATGTACAATTTTTTTGTCATTTCTATTATATATTAAATATTAAAATGAAAATTTAAGACATTGTATTATTTCTAGTATTCTTAATCGTAACTTTAACGCTCTTTAATAAAATCAATTAAAAGAAAATAAATAAACGACACTTAAAGTATTTTTAAAACGTTTGCAACTATTTTTAAAATGTAAACTTGTTTTTGGAAATATTACGCTGCAATGAGGAAATTATATATTGTTGTTATCTGTAAAATAGATTTTGCTTCTAAAGAGAGCTTAAATTGAATGCTAATTTCACAATACGACGTTTTCCTTTTTTAAATTCTTAGCTGTGATTTCATTTGAAATCGTTTACCTTTAATTTCTTTAACTGCTAATTTTTTCAGAGATAAGTTAAACAACCACAACAAGCTTTAAAAAATATGATTCTCAAAGTGATTGTAAAATGCAGTAGTTTTGCAGAAAAATTAACTTAACAAAACAATAAAACTCTCAAAACTATCAATTTTTAACACGCTTTTATAAGTTTCACTTGCATGTAACGGAATCTTGGAACTCGATTTTTACCCCCTTAAAAATTAAAAAGCTCAGATTCATTCGAAATTTTGCACACTTATCAAGGACCGATGACAATATAATGATTTCATAATTTTGTTCCATTGTCCCCATCAGGATCGTCAGGAATAAGGATAATCAGATTTGGCGACAGTTCCACATACCACTTCCAGATTTGGCGACTTATTGCATATATCATTTTTAAATTTGGCAACCAGCTCCATATATCATTTCCAGATATGGCGACTAATTTCATACATCATTTCCAGAATTGGCGACTAATTTCAGATTTAGCGACTAAAAGAATAATGTGTAACCCAGATGCGAGTGTTTTGAATTTAAAGCTAATTATATGAAGGAATAAAAAAACACTTGCAGTTAATAGAGATAAAACAAACAGAAAAAGTGTTCTGTATCTGAGAAAGTGGAGGGAGGGTGGGTGTTAGCAATTTTATACCATAATATAAACATTTTTCTGAAAATGAAAAAAAAAAGGCTCCTGCATGTGAAAGAGAATAATTTACATTCTAACTGCTAAATATTTTTTATTTTTATAAAGCAATACATTTAGAAGTGATGATACGAATTAACATTAAAGAAACACGTTTAAAAGGTGAATAAATTATAGTTTAAAAAAAGCTAAACAACACGCTTTTATACTGAATCGAACTAAAAAGTAAAAAAAATAATTCTTAATATAAGAACAAAATGACTAACGAGAAAATTTATGTCATTGTGGTAAAAGCTTGGGGTGCTTTGTACTATATTTTTACACTAATTGAGCTTTTCGGAATAGAAGTAAGAAATTATAACAATTGATACATTTATAGAACACCCCACGCTTTTACCCCCAATGACGTAAATTTTCTCGTTAGTCATTTTGTTCTTATATTAAGAATTTTTTTTTTTTTACTTTTTAGTTCGATTCAGTATAAAAGCGTGTTTTTTAGTTTTTTTTAAACTATAATTTATTTTCCATTTTTTTAGTTCGATCTACAATAAAAGCGTGTTTTTTTAAAAAATCATTTATTTATTGTAGAATTTATCCTTGAGTTTGATATTTGAATGAGTGATTGAGTGAATATTAACGTCGCACTGTCTTAGCAACACGAGGGCTTTTGGCGACGGTCCACGTAATTTTGAACCATGGTCAAGTGACGTAGACGACACCTGAGCTGGCATCCCCTTACCTAACTACCACACCACACCAACGGGAGGACGTTTGAGCTCTCGACAGATTTAACGTGCATCGTTCACCTACACGGCGGGTCTTTAGTAGTACTGGGATCGAACTCATGACACGCTAGCCATGATCCGATGCCTAGACCACTTGGCTACCACAGCCACCATTTGATATTTGAAGCTGGAATTAAGTGGCTGTGGAATTAGTCTTGCTCTTCAATGGATATTAATTAACGGGTCTGAAGTGTATTTATTCTCTCCGTTTACGAGGCCTCGGATGAGTCCCGTATCGTTATATTAGATTCCGTCTCTTTTGAACAGGTCAAACAAATAAAAATGTGTTAAGAAGGGAAAATTCGACTTAAAATTTTTTTTAATGTACCATGTTTTTATAACGGACTAAAAATTATAAAATTCCTCCTTTTCGTTTTCTTTTTTCACATTTCCATGCATTGTCATCCGCTTCTGAGCTATGGTCCAAATTTCAAGTCTCTAGCTCCTCGGAAATTCACACACATTAAAATCAATTATAAAATTCCACCCGGGCAGACATTAAAGAAAGCGAGTTAATAAAAATATGGTAATATTAAGTGTCAATCCTTTTTTAACATGCTTTTATAAGTTTCACTTGCATGTAACGGAATCTTGGAACTCGATTTTTACCCACTTTAAAAGGTCAGATAAATTCGAAATTTTGCACGCGTGTGAAGGACCGATGACAATACAATAATTTCATAATTATGTTCCATTGTCCTTTTCAGGATCGTCAGGAATAAGAATAATCAGATTTGGCGACTTATTGCAATTTCCATTTTCTAATTTGGCGACCAATTCCATATAGCATTTTTAGATTTGGCGACTAATTTCATACATCATTTCCAGATTTGGCGTCTAATTTCAGATTTAGCGTCTAAAAGAATAAGGTGTAACATTTAGGCGAGTGTTTTTAATTTAAAGCTAATTATATGCAAGTATAAAATACACTTGCGGTTAACAAAAATAAAACAAACAAAAAAGTTTTCTGTATCTGAGAAAGTGCAGGGTGTGTGTTAGCAATTTCTTTCCATAATATAAACATTTTTCTGAAAATGAAAATAAAAAAAAATAAAAAAATGCACGAGTGTAACGAATGGTAATAGAGCGCCCTCTACTGGCCATGTGAACACTTAACCAGTCAGCCTGCCACCTCGGGGAAGGAAGGATGTGCCAATGTCCTCCCGCGCAAACCCCTTTGTATTAAAATAGTATTTTCCTGTTTTTATGTAATTGTAACCGTGCTCAATTAGAATGTACCACCAATTAAAATTATTTGAGCTAGCCGCCGGAGTTATTTTTGAGTATCGGTTATAAAAATGTCGCCCAACTTACGGCCCGAATAATTATTTAATTTTAATATGACTACTAGTCTAACAAAGTTATCTTCAATATTCTGAACTGCTAGTTCATGAAGAAGTTTTAAAAAGTAATTTCTGAAATTGTAGCTACCGGCTACGAAGAAATTTTCGGATTACTAGAAAATTTATATTTCCTACCGGGAAATTAGAAACTTTGGATTGCATTCGTCTTCAGGGAGCATCAGCTAAGTTTTCTTTTGTTTTGTTTTGTTCTGATTCATTTTGATCTTTTATTGAATTTTACTTGTGTTTTTGTATTTTATGGTATAAATATATAATAAGCATGATTTATTAGTCATATTTCATTTGAGTAATTCTTTTCCCTAGTAAGGAAATTCTTTTACTTTTGTTCATTTCCTGTGATTTATGACTATTAGTGTACTTGTATGGGGAACTTCTTACCCCCACTTCTGACCTTGAGCTTTCACTGCTTATTTTCGTTCACGAACAAGACGTTTTGTTACTAAGGGTCCCCCACCCGATTTTCTATCGCTCACCCCTTGCCTGGTGAAAATCAGACATTCTTTTTTTTTTCTCTTGTTCATTTTTCTTGGAAACTCGGAATTCAGCATCTGCTGTTCGTTTTGTAAAATTTGTTTATCCTCGATATTTTTCACTTTTTTTTGTTGACTCTAAGTTACTTGTGACGCCAGAGTGTCCCGGAAATTGATATTTCCTATTTAGAATTATAATTGCATGTGTTTTTTTTTATTGAATTTTAGTGTTATGAAATTGTGTTTTATTTTCAACTATATTGAAGAATTTTGATCATATATAAAATATATGTAAATTTAAATGAAAGATTTTTTTTTTTTTTTTTTTTTTTTGAAAACAAAAGTATAGTAGAAAAGTATTTTTATTTTTATTCAAAAGATACATTCATAGGTTTTGTTTCGACTTTGAATTTCATCAGAATTTCTTTTACATGTGAATTATTTTTATTTTTAAAGCTAAATGTTTGCATTCAGTCAAATATCTACAATATTTTAAACAGTATTTTTATTCCTTCAAAGGAGTAGTTTATATGTTGTTTTGGCTAAGTGCATCAGAATTTCTGTTTATCTGAATTTTAGATATTTTGTATCCTGTCAAACATCTATAATATATATTTTTAATAGTATTGTGTTCGATTATCCAATTCTTATTATTTTAGGGATTAGTTGATGCTCAATTATAAAGGTTATATATAACTATGTTAAACTAAATTAACTGCATTTAATTTGTGGCTGTCGGATTTTATAATTGACCCTTTTTTCCCCTCAAAAGTTAAAAACAATGGCGTATCTTGCTAAAGCGCGCAAAGAGGACTTAAAAACACTAGCTACAGAATTGGGCCTCGAAGTAGGAGAAATAATGAGAATAATAGATTTTAAAAATTTAATCATTACTTCGAAAGACTACGATGAACAGTTTACTAAAACTCTTCTAGAAACAATTATTAACACGAGGGTTCAGGCAGAACGTGAGGAGAAGGAGGAAAATGAATACAAACGAAAACGAGACGAACTGAATTTAGAACTAGAACGCATGAAGTTAAGCATGACTGCTATTTCTTCAACTAACACTAGTGCTGCCGCAGAGAAAATAAATATCCAGCACCTCATACCCAGATTTGTGGAAACTTCAGACATTTCCACCTATCTAAAAATATTTGAAAGGCAGTGTGAGCAAGTTAACATAGGGGAAGTCGATTATGTAACACACCTTCTACCAGTGTTACCTATTGATATTTCCAATATTATCTTGCGGGAACCTAAGGAGAAATTAGGAAATTACCAGCACATTAAGCAAGTGCTGCTCCAACGATTCAAGTTGAGTGCTGAATCGTTTCGACTTAAGTTCAGTACTCATCAAAAACAACCCGAAGCTCTGTGGAAGGACTTCGCGTATGAGCTAAACAATTACTTAGAAGAATGGCTACATAGCCTAGAAGTGAAAGACTTTAACTCCCTTAAGGATTTGGTTCTTACCGATCAGCTTAAGAGAAGAGTTTCGAGGGACGTTAAGGAACACTTCGTGGATATCTGGGGTGATATTAAAAGCTCATCTGAGCTAGTACAAAAATTAGACGATTATGAAATTGCTCGAGGTAAGACGTCGAAACATAAAGTTTTACCAGACGTAAGAAGAACTTCTTTCCCCTCAAAAACAAATAAACAAAGTAGTATAAGAACGTGGTATATGGCAAAGGAAGCACCAAGAAAACCATTTGGAGGGCATTCGCAATTTGAAAGCCTAACTCCTCTGTCCTGCTATGGATGTGGAAAGCCCGATTACATCAAGTCAAAATGCCCTGACTGTAATCCTTCAAAGGGTGGTCCAGCTCACTTTGGAATTCTGGAAGTTAACAGTCTCTCTCCTTCCAACAGAAATGCTGTACTTAGGATCAGCATAAATGTGGAGTTTCGGGAACTGCATTTGCGGACAGTGGTGCAAGTCATTCAATTGCAGGAGAAACTCTGTACAGTATCCTCCTGCAACAAGGAGCTGCTTTTGAGAAGACAGCAATATCCTTATCCTTTGCTGATGGAATCGTTACTCAGAAAGAAGTTCTACGTACATTTCAAACTGTCCTTCTGGAAGGCAGAAAGTTTAAAACCCCTTTATTATTTTGCCTGATACCAAAAACAACTCCACTCTACTTGGAGTTGACTTTCTCAAAAATGCTGGAGTAGTTCTAAATTTCAGGAAGAACTGTTTGACTTTTTGTGACGATTCCCGAAAATCGTACAATTTCGTAACGCCTTATCAGAGTACATCTGTTAATGTACTTCCTGTGGCGATAAATAACTGTCAATTAAGGGAAGATGAAGGACAAGAACTCCCTGGTTCTCAGCGTATGGAACTAGATAGCTTGCTTAAAAATCATCACTCTATCTTCGAAGTAGGGGGAGAAGCTACTCCATTTATCGAACATAGCATCAACACTGAAAACAACCCACCAATTTCAGTGCCTCCCTACCGGATGAATCCAGCCAGGAAGGAGCTGTTGAAGAAAGAGCTAGATTCTCTGCTGCAACAAGGCATCGTAGTAGAATGTGAATCTCCGTACGCCTCTCCCGTCGTTTTGATTCCAAAACCAAATGGCACCATGCGTCTCTGCATAGACTACCGGAAGCTGAACGCTCAAACCGTCCCAGATAGTTATCCTTTGCCTCGGATGGATGACTTGCTTAACGAAGCTAAGCCAACACCTTATATGTCGACTATTGACTTGCGTTCAGGATACCACCAAGTAAAAGTGGCGGCAGAGGATCAAGACAAAACAGCTTTTACGTGCCCTTTTGGTATTTACAAGTTCACTCTCATGCCCTTTGAATTACGAAATGCACCTGCAACCTTCCAAAGGTTGATAGACAAGTTCCTTTCAGGATTAAACAACGTGCTAGCATTGTCATATCTAGATGACATCATAATATTGTCTCCAACCTTACAGAAACATCTTTCTGATCTAGAGCAAGTTTTTAAACATCTTTCATTATTTAAATTAAATGCAAATAGAGAGAAGTGCAACTTCTGTTGTAAAAGGGTGAAATACTTAGGACATTACATCACTAAGGAGGGCATCTCAGTTGATCCTCAAAAGACAGCTGCTATCGCAGATATGACGTCCCCAACCTCTGTTAAACAAGTGCAAAGCTTTGTACAAACCTGTTCCTGGTATCGGCGATACATTCCAAACTTTTCTCAAATTGCAAAACCGCTAACAGACTTAACGAAGAAAAATGCAATGTGGAAGTGGGGCTCTGATCAAGAAGAAGCTTTCAGAGAGAGAGAGAGCTAAAATCAAAACTAGCGTCTCCTCCTGTCCTTAAGCCAGCTGACGGTACCAAGCCGTTTGTCATCCGAACAGATGCCAGTAGCGTTGCCCTCGGAGCAGTTTTACTCCAAGGAGAAAAGGATGAGGAACACCCAATAGAATACGCAAGCCGACTACTTTCGTCCTCGGAGCGAAATTATTCTACCACAGAAAGAGAAGCTCTTGCAGTTGTGTGGGCACTTGAGAAATTTAGAGGTTACGTTGAAGGACAACCTATTAAACTTTCCTCTGACCACCAGCCTTTAAAATGGTTATTATCTTTTAAATCTCCCACCGGAAGACTTGCAAGATGGGCACTACAGATCCAATCTTATAATCTAACTATCGACTATATTCCTGGAAGATCGAACTTTATTGCGGACTTATTGTCTAGACCCACGTCAGAACAAGAGAAAGCAGACTGTGACATTCTTGCTGTTTTCGTCGATTTTCCCACACGCTCACCTAAAGAAGTTCGCCAAGAACAATTGAAGGATGATGAGCTGAGGAAAATAATTGAATGTTTTGAAAACAATGAAAACGGTGTTAATTTTGCCAACTGGTCTGAAAGAGGATACCTCATGAATCAAGGAATTTTATTCCGTTACTCACCCACTTCTGAAAGTGAAGAGGCCCAGTTAGTTGTGCCAATTCACGAAAGACAAGAGATTTTAAAAATTCACCATGATGCTCCAAACGCAGGTCATTATGGAGCCGATGGAACGTTTGATAGAATCTCCAAACGGTATTATTGGACAGGTATGCGTTCTTACATCACTGATTATGTAAAGAATTGCGCAGAATGCAATCGCTACAAACCCTCCAACCAAAAACCTTCCGGACTCTTACGTACACCTGTGTACTCTCAACGTTTCGAGACAATTTCCATTGATCTGTTTGGACCTTTGCCTGAGAGTCCATCAGGAAAGAAATGGTTATTTATTGTTGAAGACTGTTGCACAAGATGGGTTGAACTTTTTGCCCTCACTCAAGCCACTGCTCGAGAGTGTGCTACAACTCTAATGGAAGAAGTTATATTACGATACGGCTTACCCAGAAGATTAATTAGCGACCATGGCTCTCAGTTTGTGGGTGCCGTCATGCAACAACTTTGTTTCATACTGAACATTGATCAAGACATTATTCCTGTTTATCATCCTCAAGCAAATCCTGTTGAAAGGAAAAACCGTGACCTTAAACCAGGAATTGCCATCTTAGTCCAAAATCGACACGATGAATGGGAAGATAAGTTGCCGTCTATCCGTTTCGCTCTGAACAGTGCCAAGTGTGATACCACCGGTAAAACTGCTGCTTACCTGCAGTTTGGACGAGAAATGAGAACTATAGATGATGTGACCAATGACTTTCGAGCCATCATAGAAAATGAAAATTTCGTCCCAGAGATTACCCCATATTTGAAAAGATTGGCAAGAATTTCTTCTGAAATCCGTGAAAGAATTGAAGAGAAACAAGATCAGCGAAAGGCCTTCTATGATAAAAGACATCGTCCTGGTCCCTTGTATCATCCAGGTGATAAGGTCTGGGTAACCCTTCACCCCCTTAGCAATGCTGCCCGAAAGAAAACAGCTAAATTCATGCCTGAAAGAAATGGACCTTATATTATTGTGACTCAACGCTCTCCGACGACTTATGAAGTGGCAAATCCAAACAACCCACATGAGGTTCTGGGACCTTATCATTCATCTGCTCGTCGTCCATGCATAGACAAGGAAGCCACTCCAGTGATGCCTCTCAGAAAAAGGGGAAGACCCAAGAAAGACAACTCTGCTGGTTCCTCATCGAGGACGATACCTAGGAACCAGAGGGGGAAGAGTAACGAATGGTAATAGAGCGCCCTCTATTGGCCATGTGAACACTTAACCAGTCAGCCTGCCACCTAGGGGAAGGAAGGATGTGCCAATGTCCTCCCGCGCAAACCCCTTTGTATTAAAATAGTATTTTCCTGTTTTTATGTAATTGTAACCGTGCTCAATTAGAATGTACCACCAATTAAAATTATTTGAGCTAGCCGCCGGAGTTATTTTTGAGTATCGGTTATACGAGTATTTTTTTTTATTTTCATTTTCAGAAAAATGTTTATATTATGGAAAGAATTGCGCCCCTTTATGAGGTTTTGTTACACTCTTATAAAGTGCTACAAGTTATATATAAAATACTCTTTTATATTATTCGAAATTTGACTTTCGAACTGAAAAGATTTAAAATAATAATATTAAAACACGTTTGTCTTATTGTTTTTTTATTATTATTATTTTTTTATAAATTTTAAAAACAAAACAAAGCAAAAATGATATGAAATTTTTAAAGTAAAATATAAAAAATAGAAAATATGTTCAAATATTGATTCTCCTAGCTTTAGCAGCTACAAATGCTCGTATTAATTCCTTTATATTTAATTTATCCAAAATTTCGCTCTCTGTGGATGTAATTGACAAGTCCGATAATCTCTCCTGCGCCATAGTAGATCGCATGTAGTTTTTTATAATTTTAAGTTTTGAAAAACTTCGTTCTCCAGTAGCCACCAAAACTGGCAGGGTTAAAGAAATCCGTAAAGCTATCGCAATATTCGGAAATGTATCGATAAAATTATTTGCATAAATATACTTTAAAACATCAATAGGTGACTTATCCTCTTTGGTAAAACATCGGGTACTAAATTTTAACTTTTATCTAATAAATGTTTAAAATTAACATGCATTTTTTAGTTTTTCACACAATACTTCACTACAGATAGAAAAGAAAATATGTTTTTAAAATAGCAGCGAGCTACCACAGTACACCTACTGTCCAAAACACATTTGAAGTTCATGAATTTTCAAAAATTCAATATTAAGTAAGTAAGGGCCCAGATCAAAAACATGACAAGTTCGAGATCTTCTGTTCTAATCTATGGTTCAGACGTGTACTGTTTTTTATTTCATAACTCAATACAAGTACTCATACTAATTTAATCTGCAGAAAATAGATATTGTTACAGGTACTTAGTTACCCTCTTCTATAAACTTGCAAATTTTCTGCCTGAAAATTAATGTTTACATAGAAATTTTTAATAGTTACAAAACAACCTGATTTTACTGTGAATATTTTTAAAAAAAATTTGTTTCTGATTGCAATTCATTAAAATTCCCTTCAGTTTGATTGTTAGAGGAATATCTAAAATTTTAATTTTACAATTTCTTTGTCATTTGGTTGAATTGTTTGGCAATGTTTGTAGGTTTATGCATAAAAAATTTACAAATGTAATGAAAATTTATGCAATAATACTTATGTAAGAATATTTTTTGATCTTTGTATGTTTGAAAAGTTACATCGTGTACGTTCCTTACAAAAGATAGTATAATTTTTTAAGAACTTTTATTCAACTCCTTTTTTAAAAAAAATAATATTGTGCAGATATAATGCTTGACATGAATTTTTTTTCGTAAAAGGTAATGTACATTACGTACTGTTCCATAAAGTACATTAACAGTGTTTTGTAATTTTTTAACTTTTTATTTTATATTGGCTTATGTTTAAGATATTAAGATTGTACAATGTTCGAAGAACTGTTGTATATCAGTAAATTTTTTTTTTCAATGATGCTCTACAGCTATGAAAAAGTAAGATATCGTGTACATAAAATAAAAAATTCTCAAAAATGAAGAAAAAAACTTTTTTTCCCTTCTTTTTGTGATCTGAAGTAAATTTCAAATGCTTTACGATATGAGT
>BMAO01018727.1:0-16298 GCA_019973975.1 Trichonephila clavata | reverse complement strand
ATCTGACGTGTCTTACATTTCCCAAAGGTAACACTTTATTCTGGTGTCAAATCCTTTTTTTATAATAGATAGGAGAGAAATTATCAAAATTCTCAAGCATCTTGTCTTGAATGTAAAGGATTATCTCCTCCTAAGTATCTCTGGTGGACTTTGCCTATGATACATCCTTGAAATGAAGCCACATCTCATAAGATTGTCTTTCCCATTATCTAAGTGATTAGATGAGATAGTTTCTCTTTACTTTTTCCCTCTTTCATTGTTTTTGTGATGAATATTATTTCTCTTTTATTCCAGGTGCGTCCTGGTTACTATCAGTGTTGTCACAACAAGCAGACCTCTGATTCCGGGATTCATCTATCAGTTCTTTCCTAGAACACAGGTAATACTATCAGAAACATGTTTAAGGCACGTGAGGGTTTTGTAAGGAAAGCACACGTGGATATTTATAATTGATTTGATTTTGTGAAACATAAAGGTTATCACTCTTCCTGAAGTAAAAATGGATACGGATATAGCAATTAAAGTTTGCTCGCAGTTGCACACCTGACAAAAAAAAATTTTTTTTTTACTTTACTACAAAACGAAGAGTAATATACTGAAAATAAAAATTTAGTAGAAAAAACTTAGTTTCAGTCTGCTCACAAAACTGTTCTTATATATTGAGGTATATTGAATTGAGGACTTATTGAAAATAATATCGAAAAATAGGAAAGCAATGTAATTTTCTAGAGCATTTTCAACTATATCCCAACACATCTCAATTAAAATGAAACTATATGTCAAAACACCAATCATCGCCTCGCAAACAAATGTGAATTACAATCTCTAAAACTCCTTGTAACAACTTCTTGTCATCGAAGCATGATAGTCATTGCCCAGAGTCCCCTTTGTAAACTGTGCGACTCCAATGAAGAAATGGAAACCATTCATATTAGCACGCTGCCGTGCACTCAGCTCTGGATCCACGAGGAGCAGATATTGGGAGGACAGCCACAAAATGCGTGAATTATAGACTATACAGTGGACTTGTATTTCGTTTCTTAATTTTTGTTGTTGTTTCTTGTTTTTTGTCAATATTCTCTGTTCCTCATTTTGTTTTGCAGTAGCCTTGCAATCCGCCATTGAAAGAAAGAAAAAAGGATTTCTCAGTTTTCTAATTCGAAAATAATTCACATTATAAAAAGTGTTTCTTTTATGTCCCGTCATCGAAAAAAAAAAAACTTCTTGTCATCGCGGAAAATTTTGTACATCATATTTGTGTCGCTATTTCAGAGATACTTATTTAGGATATCTTGCTATCAACCTTCAGATAAAGAAGATAGTTATTTCATGAGTCCTTAGGTAAGTCATATCTTTAAAAGCCGAAGTAATCTTCCTGCGGATTAATTTGCCGCATATTCCGGCGTATATCGTGCACTTTTAACACAGAAAATAGGACCTAAATGTACTGATGTGCGTTATACATTGGGTATAAAAATGATAGCTTTAAAGATAAAGGAATATAAGCATTAAGAAATTATATTTCTACATGTATCTAACTAGTTTGCTTAAAACAAATGGTATACTTTATGAACTTTCATCATTGGATAACATGAAAAATCGTTAGATTTGATTTCCGTTATATCTTCATGTGCATATCATCGAATTCAGTTTCATCCAGACACAATCACACTGTTTCTCTGTAACAAACAAATAATCATTGTTAAATATACTTCATTTTTAAAAGATTTTTTAATTGTGTAAGATTTGATTTCATTCCATGTTTTCGGTGTCCCAGTGCTCTTCAAACTTTTAATATTTGCGACCCAATTTTCAAGCATAATTTTTATATACCCCCCCCTTCTCTCATACAATAACAATGTATTGAATGCAATAATAATGTACTTTGATGTGGATCTTTAATACAATTTAATTATAAACCGTACAAATTATCAGAAGAAGAATTAAATTTTGTTAAGTTTGCTTTAATCTGCTTTGTGTTTACTTTTAAATAAGTTAAATTAAAGCAATAGGATAACTATTCTGAGTACTTTTCCCTTCTACATTTTTGTATGTTTTATCATTGTAAACATTCTTTTATTTTTCATTATATCAGAATGGAAAAAAAATTTGTGCTTCCTTTCAGAAAATTAATTCAAAATCTTTTATTTTCGACATTTTGATATGCTCGCGCCTCCGACTTAGCGTTATCCAGCCCCCCCCCCCCCCAGGAGGACGCACTCCACAAATTGAGGATCATTGCGTGATCCATTCCAAACTCCCCCCTTCATAACCCTTCAGTTTTTTCGGTAGATTATAATCCTATGTGGTAGTACATGAAATTTAACTAAGTTTTTGAAAAAAATTAATTTTATTAATTAATGCTAATTATGCATTGGATTATTTATTGATGTGTAACATCTTTACTCTCGGTTGCTGGATATTTGTTGGAGTGATTTCGTGAAAAGGGACGGAAATGCGTAACAGGAAGTCGGGGGAAGCGCGCGCTGTTTGATTTGACCAATTCAGCGCCTTGGGTGTGTCTCTTCGCTAGCCTCGTCTCCGGGTCCAACTCTACTAGCAATTAAGACGCCCGCCTACCGCACACACCAGCAAGTCTTATTAGACTTCATCCAGAATAAACTTGTGATTATTACGCTCAAATGTCTAAGTCTCAGGGCTCGTTGTGTTTGAAATCTCTCTTTCTGAGGATATATTTATATATGTGTAAACTATATATTAATAATTATATTTCCTGTTAAGCGTCTGACAACGCTCATCATTCTTAAAAAAAATAGGAATAAGTTATATGGAATTATTTGAATAAATATTTAAGTGCTTATCATTTTCATACTTGGAGGTTAATTCCTGTCGCTGTCAATAAAATATTTTTAATTGTGATTAAAAAAGATTTCTCGATTAAAAAAAACTAATTAAGTAAACGGGTATTTTTGATTTTCTCTAATATTTCTAATTTTTAAGCATGCGCTTGACGGTGTTTCTTCGCTACCCTCGTCTGAGGGTCCAACTGTAGTAGCAATTAAGACGCATGCCTACCGCACATACCAGCAAGTCTTGTCATTGTGGTGGTCGCATACATTTCTCCGAATCTGTTAAAAAAATTAAAGATTTCCTGCATTTTTTACCGTTAACGTATACCGAAGGTGGTTCTGCTCTTTTTTGAAAAAAAAACTATCACTCGCTTCCAATGATTTTTAGTGGTGATTTTAACGTTAACTTCAGTTTGCCAGAAGCTGAGCCACTCATAGCTTTTCTGAAAGATGAACTCAGGTACGAAATGAACACTAATGGAAATGTTTCGACAACTAACAGTGGTACTGTTATTGACGCCGTTTTTCAACGATCTTTAAATTCTTTGAAATCACAAGTATATGTGACATACTTTATTTTTCATAAATCTATTGTCTCCGCTCTTCCCCAATTTGAACAATAATAAATATTTTTGATAAAAAAACTGCATTACTCCTTGTGTTAATGAAATAAAATTTTCATTAAAGATATAATTATTCAATAAAAAATTATTCCAGTCATAACCGATTCATTTCTTACAGGATTAAAGTCACTGTTGCATATTTACCATGATAAAAAGTCAGATGTTACACATCATATGCGACTACTGTAAGACTCGTTTCTTTTTTTCTTTTTTACGGTTTTTTGTCCCGACAATCAACAAAATCAAAAGATTATGGCGGCGTATTGGGGTATTAAAACGAGTATCGTGGACTTTCGGCCACTGCCACCCCCTTAAAAAATTCCTGTGTGTGCTACTGAAGTGACATCACATCTCCAAATTTCCACTTAACTTTGAAACTTTTTCTTTTCATTTTTACATATTTGCTTCCATTAATTCTTTGAAAATCTCCATCTACAGTTCGAGTACTCAGTGAACTTAAATTTAACACAGAGAAATAATAACTTAAAAAATCATGGAAAAAAACAGAAAAAAATTATAAAATCCAGTTATGTCAAATATATGAAGAATGAAAACATACATATTGTTTATGTTGTTTAGCATCAATGCTTACGTTGGATGTGCAGGTGGTTCAAATCAAACATCAAACTCAAGGTCAAAAGGTCACGCGGAACAGGAAAGATTTTAATGACATTAATCTGAAAAATTTTATGTTTAATAAAATGGGAATCTGCAGATGAAAAGGGCTATCTTGCTTTTGAGTGGGCCTGAGACACATCTTCCGACAGCTGACCTTCAGCTGCATCGAGTATTCAATCCAAAATTAGCCAAGCACTTGAAGCATCTGAAAACAAATCCGTCAACACATTATAAATGATAGGAATAGCATTTGAAATATTGATGCATTTATTGATACTGGATGTAGTTCACAGACTATATCTAACTAAGGAAATGAACTTCCAAAACAGTCAGTCTGATTTGACCCCCTTATCCAGATTAATGAAGCGATATATATCAATAGTACTTTAGAAAGAAAAATTTTACGTCGATGAGAGATTTAGAAGTGAGTAATTTTTAAGAAACGTGGATTTGTGTTGATGTTGATGAATGGGGAACGTTTATGGCTGTGGTTATCAGCATCCAGCCTGATTTTAAGCTGTTTCGTTTTTTTAAAAAAATTGAGATAAAAAGTAATGTTTTTTCGTCGAATGTATACTATTTCGAAAGGTCAGATGCACTAAGTTTATTTGCAGATTATGGAGGGTCACTCTCTCTCTCTCCATAATCTATAAACTTGGTGCATCTGACCTTTCACGATAACATTCTGGTTAACATTTTTGAAAAGTCACTGTTCCTTTTTTGTTGTGTTCTCATTAACGAACTAAAAACATTTTTAAAAAACGATTTTGTTTGGCTAATATTATCTCTATGGATATGACTTTTAATAGTCTACACGTGTTTTCAAAATATCAGAGAGTTTGTGAAGTTTCATTGGTTCTTTTATGAAGCATTTAGCTTAATTTTTTGATATCTTTTCTATCGGTTTTATAGAAGAATATATATCAAATACAGATTTTATATAGCAATAAATTTTGGCAAATATTCTCAGAAAAGAAATCAGCTTTATTTTTTTTCAAGTTTGACATTTTCCAGCGTTAGTACATATTTGTAATGGGCAATGTCGTAACGTACGGCTGCTGTTCCCGCATTGCGAGGGGGGGGGGCAGTACTCTAGGGGGTCCAAAAACCTGGCTACAATTTTTGTAAAATCCGGCTTGGGGACGGAAAACTGACTGTGCTGGGGGAAAGGGGCTAATATTCTCCGTTTGGTTGAGTCCTATTATAGCCCACCCCTTGGCGGGAAGAAATTTTGAACTTTTTTTTGTCGCCAAGCAGGGCGATAAGTTCGCCAAGCTATCTACCCTTCCATTTTCATCTTTAAATTAAAATTCCGTTATTAATGACCGTTAGGTATCAGTAATTAAAAATTTCCGTTGTGTCGTTTTCTTTGGCAACCCTAATTCCGATATTATAATAGAAAAATTTTACCATTTCGTTTTTTTGCACGCTTGATTAATCTTTCTGTCGTTCGTGTGAGTACGGATTTTCAGAATGAGTCGTCGTACGGAAGGATTAACAATTACTTTTTTTGCTTTATTGGAAGAAAGGGGACAAATGAAATTGATTGAATGGTGTATGCGTGAAAATTTGATTGCGAGCAGGTATGAATATCCGAAATGTGGGAAAAACATGATTTTGAGAGAAAGGAAAGGAATGATTGATGGGTATGAATGGAGATGCCGTACGAAAGGAGGAGAGAATCCGCATGATGTTTGCAAGAGCGTGAGAAAAGGTACGTGGTTTTCCAAAAGTCATTTGAGTATGTGTGATATTTTAATTTTAACGCGGCATTTTTTTGGAAAGTCTATGAATGGGTTTGCCGTGAGTGATGTGAAAGTGAATAAAAATACAGTTGTTGATTGGTTCATGTTTTGCCGAGAGGTCTGTATGATTGCTGTTTTGAATGAAAGTGAACCACTCGGTGGTGAAGGAAAAATTGTTGAAATTGACGAGAGCATGTTTGGGAAAATGAAGTATGGAAGAGGCAAGCCTACGAATGGTCAATGGGTGTTTGGACGAGTTGAAACGGGTTCGAACAAATGTTTTTTTAGAGTGGTTGCTAATCGAACGAAAGAGGAGCTTTTGAGTGTAATAAAGGAGTGGGTTGTACCGGGGGTCCGTTATAATTTCGGACTGTTGGAAGGCCTACAATTGCCTGTCGCATGAAGGCTATCAGCATTTGCGGGTCAACCACAGTCTGACTTTTAAGGACCCTGAAACCGGTGCTCACACAAATTCCATCGAAGGGACGTGGTCGGCGATCAAACGATCTTTACGAAACCATGCTGCCCATACGGAGGGCCACTTCGACCACTACCTCGCCGAATACATGTGGCGACGCCGGAGAGATCATTCGTTGGATGATGATGTTTTTCGGGAGTTTCTCCGTGCGATCACCGCATTGTACCCTCCGGTGGAAAAGGACGTCCCTTAAGCACGTAAGTTTTCCCAATTTCTTCCATTTTAGAATGTCTTAAATTTCGTACGAAAAACAACTCAATTTCAATTGTTTTAATTCATATGCTTTTCAAAATTTTCCATCTTTAGCGCTTCCGGACATAACGTCAGGTTTCCATCGGTCGCGAGTTCGAAAATCGCGCCTTGGCGCCATTTTGGCGCGGATAAAAAAAATCTTCGCCAAGGGGTGGGCTATAATAGGAAATTACCGAAAATAACTAAGTTTTTTTGTGTTTATCAATTTACTATCAAATTAGAAAAAAACCAAGGGAGCAGTTAAATTAAACGGCTACCTAAAATTCCTAAGGCAAATAATAAAGCACTTAACTGACTGAAACCGCCCGTTTCAACTTTATATTCCGGTCTGAAGATTCTTAACAAAGAACACCCAAGCAGTGGCGTAACGTATACCCTCCAACCTCCGAATCGCGGGGGAGGGCAAGATTCTAGGTGGTCCACTACTTGACTGACGCCTAGTATTGTTTTGGGCCCAAAATCTGAATTTTCCCGGGAGGGGGGGGGGCTAATGTTCCCCGTTACGCCACTGATGAGGAGAGAGATTGGTATTCTGAAATTATCAACTACTACAGTCGTAGTTGATTCTTAGTTCATCTATGTCAGGGGCAACTTGCTTTGGCTCGTAGACAGAGGCGTAGCTACCGCCGTATCAGCTATATCAATGATACGGGGCCCCAACACGCGTGAGGAAAATTTGTTAGAAAAAAAATTTTAGGGGCCCCTAAAAATATTTAAATAATATAATAATATATTATAATTATTTATTATAATTTCTAATTAATAATGTTATAAAAATAATATTAAGGGCACCCAAAAGGGGTGCGCAAGAAATTTTGATACGGGGCCCACCCAGGACTAGCTACACCAGTGCTCGTGGACCACATTACAGGAACGGATGATACCGGAGGACCAAACCTTTTTTAAATGATTTTGCATTCAGTATAAAAAATAATACATATTATCTGAATAAAATAGAAGCAGTTTTGTGTGTGTGTATTCAATTTAATTGGTGCAAGAACCTTTAATGTCAGAATCAGTTTAATGAGACAAATGTACTCGATCAAACTTTTCTACAAATTCTTTGAAATCAGGAGTGAGATTGCTTGTTGAAATTCTCATCTTATCGTGCAAGTTTATATCAGTCAACTTGCGTCTATACTTAACTGTTGTTGATTTTCATGCAAGAAAACTTTGCTCACACATATATGTCGACTAAAATATATGGAGCAATTTCACTGCAAATTTCTTCATACATGGCAATTTTTAAACTGACGAAGATTTATAACAGTAAATTAATGTCATTGCCATAACACATTTCTCTCTCTCACTATAATCTATATAAGCCAGTAACAACCTCTGCACCATGGTGATCATTTTGGTGTAGTGGTTAAGTTACTCGACTTCGGACCCAAAGGTCCCGGGTTCTGTTCTATAGGATAAAAACGCGCCACTTCATTTGGTGACCCTAGCTTAACTAAGAAAAGCGAAATCTCAACTGATCTGTCGTGGCACCATCTACCCGCAAAAAAAGAGAGAGAGAGCAACCAAAGAAAAAAAAATTCGTCAGATGAACATGACGAAGCTCATCTAACACACAAGAAACTGACCGCTCCCATTAACAACTATAGCGTTCGTTCACCTAACCAACTCTCTGGTAGGGGAGTGTGTAGTGATATAATCTATATAAGCCAGTAACAATCTCCGCACCATGGTGATCATTTTGGTGTAGTGGTTAAGTTACTCGGCTTCGGACCCAAAGGTCCCGGGTTCTGTCCCATCCGGATAAAACGCGTTACTTCAGATTCAAACTGTAGCTCCTCAAGTGCTGTATCAGTATCATCAGCAATGGCATATCAGAGCAAATTGAATTTAGGCTCATTTTTTTAAAAAAAAATCCTGAGATCTTGTGATCTTGTCCTCCAAACTGTGCAGATGATATCTTTGTAGATACACTTCCAGGTATTTTTTCCCAAATAAAGGAATTCTCTTTTCTTATAGTGAAAAATACAAGACGAATCTTTGATCACGCACGGGAAAGAAATCTCGAATCAAAGTGGATTTTCTGACTATCTTAAAGAGCCGGGAAAAAAAACTCTGATGGCTGCTATTTGCCCACCCCTGATCTATGTGAATATCTTACTTAATACGAACTCTGAAATAAGTTAGTTGGTTTCAGTCGCCTTCACGTGATGCCTCCTGTTTAAACTAAACGACTTATAAATTATCGCCTTAAAGTAGCTCTTTCTGATGAAGAAGTAAAGTTGAAAACTATCCTGTTGGAAAGTATTGTGACAATTTTGATGGTGAGATAGCAGCAATATATCATTTGTGATTGATAAATTGGGAAGCATAATATCTGAACATAACATTGTATTCTTTATCGATTCTCAAGCTGCCATTTTGTCTCTAATAAATTCAAGATATAATGAAAACGCTCTAGTGAATTCCTGTAGAAGGAAATTAGCTGAACTTGGGAAGTCTAGAGAAAGCATTGCCCTCCAGTGGATTCCCAGCCCCTGTAACATTTCTGGAAATGAGAAAGCAGATAGGCTTGCTAAAGAGGGATTTCTCATGTCCCAACCTGACTCTCCCTTGCTTCTGCGTAACATCAAAAGAATCATTTACAGTAAACTGCAAAAACTGCACAAACCTGTATGGTGAAACAGCTGCAGGTAAAAGGTGGAATATATTGCTTAACAAAAGTGGTAGAGTTCCCAGTTCCTTGCCTCGATCTGTTGTTGTGTGCTTTCGTCTTCTTACTCGATATGACTACTTACAAAGGCATTTACATCGCATTGGAGTAAAGGATTCTGCTTGGTGCCCTCTGTACAACCAGGGTGAAATGGATGGTGACCACCTCAGACATTGCCCTATTGTTTTAAAGTTTTTTTGTAGACAGCTCTACGGAGACAAATTTTAATTCTTTTTATGCTTCGTCATCATTTTATTGGGCTGCTCGTCGACTGATGGCAGAGATGCCGAAGACGGGCGTAGGATAAAAAAAAAGTTAGTTATCCAAAGGGCTAAATATTATTAATTGTTCCACAAAAAAGAGGAAAATAAATATTTTCTATATATGAATTACCTTAACTATAGAATAATTAGCTTTAATTCTGGTTATCAGTGTCGGTTTATCCATTTGGCGGGGCTCGGATAAGCTAGACTTAACCAGATTTTCTAGTTATAAATTTCGATCCTCCAGTGCTAAGGAGGTCTGTAGATCTTCTGCGCCCAAGGCCCGAAATAAACTTGAATCGTCAGTGCTAGTTATGTGTTTGATTGGTTTTGTTTTACTAAGATGGAAACTAAAATTTTTCTGCAGCACGTTTGCTAGAGAGAAAAAAAAGGTGTAAAACAAAACAGGTTTGGGTATGACAATTTTTTTAGCTCGAAAAAAAAAATCCGAAAGAAAAATATGAAGTGTCGTATATTCTTACGTTCTCTATAGTCAAGTGCCCTGAACACTTTCTCGAATTTGAATTTAAAACCACGCACGTATAAATTAAAAAAGTAATTAAAAAATTATAGTTTGGTGGAAAAAAATTATAATAACAATAAAAAATAAAGTAACTGTTGTTTTGAAAAAATTTTGAAGAGAGGGAGAGATTTCTTCAAAAACACCCTGTAACGTTTTCCCGTCACACAGCTGAAAGTTGGTTTCTTTTTGTAGATAGCATAACACCGTTTCTATGCACACATGCACCCTTAAAATATTGTGAGATCTTGTCTTTGGTCATCGCCTCGGCAACATTTGACACTGTTAGAACCCCCTACTCGACCCACGAACCGGATGTAATTCGAGGATAAAGAGGCCAAACGCTGTCGACGCGAGACCCTAGAGAGGGCTGAAAGAGAAGACAGTTTGAAAACTTCGCCGAGGATGGATGTGTCCTCCTCGCTCACAAACATCAATTCGGGACTCTTATAATCTAAACAATTTTTAATAACTTCAATGCATATACTGTGCCAACAAGCTGGTATAATAGTTAGTGTCGCTGACTGCGGTGCCGTAGGTCCTGGGTTCGAATCTCGAAGAAGGCACAGATGTTTGCATTGTAATCCTTCATGACTTTAAATTCTTTCTTCCTTTGTGATGTATGCTTCATGCTTACTTCTGTAAGCCTCCGTGTGATACTTTGTGGTGCACGGGGATTTGTAAATGTTCTCAATGAAAAAATGTGTATACTGTAATTAATAGCTAGGACGTAAATAAACCAATGATTTAAATTCATATAAAATTAATATATTCATGCTACCATTATTTTGCTCAAATATCACAACTCTTTTCAGGACGTTGTAACGTCTTTGCTGGAATCGTCCGAAACTCATGTCTGGAGAATGTTGTGTCCTCTACCGCCCGCTGTGTGAAACAAACTGTTGAAAGCAAACTGAACAGACATGAAACGAGAACTGTTGAAAGCAAACTTTACAGACTTGAGACGAGAACGAGCGAGTAAGCGGGATACGCTGTAGCGATTTGGTAGAAAATAGTTTGAGTTTGATAAATGATTTAAAAAAAGGAAACGTTAAACTTCTTGGCTGTCAAAAATAAGAGAAAAAAACCTGAGAATATGCTCTTGGCATATAAAGTACTTGGAGTAAGAACTGAGAAGATACTTGGCATAGAGACTTAAAATTAGAGAGAAATAAATTTTTCGTATATTACAATATTTGGCCGTGACGATTCATTTACGCTACCTGTACGCTACGTCGCAACGTATTAAGCTTTATAAACTAGGAAAAGTTTACATTTCCCCCTTTTCAATAACCTATAATATTGAGCCCTTGAATTACTTAATGTCTTCTAAAAATATCTTGTAAAGAAGTTATAAATCAAACTGTCAATTTTAGAAGAAATTTGAGTCCCATTATTGATGGGTGGAGTGAGTGAATAAGGGTTTTTTTTTTGGCGCAAGAGCCACTTTGGGCTATGAGTGGAGTATAACAAGTTTTAAGTCATATTTTATTTATCATGCATGTAAATATTTTTACTGGTTTAAAATTGGAATTAAATTATAAAAAAAATAATTTGATTTCATCCAAGACCTATGTAGAGGGATATCACGAAATATTTAGATGCAAATAATCAGTTATTTCTCTTTTTGTATGCTAATTTTGGTGCAGCAATAATAGGTATCGTGTTTTTTATAATATTCTAAAGACAAGTTGTCTCTGTTTAATAAGTTCACGCACTATCATCCATCACAATGAATTCCTTACCAATAGCACAGTAATATAGACGAACAGGCCGATGAAGAATCTCGTCCCGGTATCTCAGGCAAGTCAAAATTCTTCCATGGAATACATGCGTCAGTGTGACCATCTAGATCACTGCTCAACCATAATTGCCCACCTCTGTTAGTGTGTCTTTCAATAATATTGGATCAGATGTATGTGTTAAGTGAGTGAGTGAATATACGTTTTATTGGTGCAAGCGCCAAACACTTGTTAAAATATTAAAAATATATTAAAAAACATGCACAAATGCATATATATATATATATATATATATATATATATATATATATATGCGGGCATTCATATATATTTATCAAAACACTAATTAAAACTACAAATCAAATTAAATATAAAAATCCAATTTTATACATAGATAAAAGCAAATAAATTTTTTGGGAGGTTTCTCCCACCATGTCAGATTAGGTTGAAACAGATGCATGAGAAAAGGTGATGCAATGATCACTGGCGCAGCTAGTCCTGAGTGGGCCCTGTATTGAAGATTCTGTGGAGGCCCTCTTTTAGGCCTCTTAACATTTTACGAATTTTGCTTACACGTGTCGATGATGGTTGAAAACAGGACAATCTACTGAAATGGGACGCACAGTTTACGGGACCTTGCATGAAGGACATTCAGGAACATTTTCTCCTAACAACAAATGCCTGTGTGTAAAGCGAGTATGACCAATGAAGACAAGTCAATTTGACATCAGCCCTTCGCATTTGCGTCACAGGCCATGCTCCTATGACAGGTTTCACAAACTGCTGTTTGTTAGTCTACTGCTGACTTCATGATTTCTGCCAGGTTGTTAAAATATGATGCAGGATGATGTACTTTATGTCCGAAAGCGGATCTGCTAGTGGCAGATGGGTCGTCGCGGACTGGGACTGGACTCTTCACCAGCAAAGATATATGTGTCGAGCCGTCCCTCCAAATAAGCAAACCCCCCCCCTCTCCCCCCGTAATTGCTTCCAATATGAACCTGGATTTATCTGTGTAGAGTGCAGAGACTTATTGTTGGCTGGTCTATGAAATTTGTTCCCTTTTCCAATATAAAAGGGCACATCTGTGTCTAACGTTCAGGAGGACACACACAATTGGTCGTCTTGCATAGAAATCTGCATTGCGACGTTTTCTTACCGTAGCAGCAGAGACTGTCATTCCTGATGCAACGAATCTGCAACAGGCTTAGATACAGTAGTGCTTTTCCTTTGGGATGATTTAGACAGAAAACGATATTGTAAGTCGTGATCGACTTGGAGCATGTCTTCAAGGATTTTAGATTCGAATGATCTTATAGTTCCAGAAAACGCATTGAATCGTCTAACAGTTAAACCTATTTGCATTCATCCAAATGCCTGCCACCTTAACGATTTTGGTAAAAGACTTCTAGATATTTCTATTTTATCCTGGATTTTGTTAACGAATTTACCGCAACTATTGTAAATCAGCAATAACCTACAAAGCATACACACGAAGTTACGGAAATTTGTTTTTAACATATTTTCTCCTATCCTGTATAAAACTCAAATTCTTAAAAATAAAAGAAATGGTTATCGTTTTTTTTCTGTATAGGTTTTTTTTGGGTTCATTCCTATCATTCATATAAACTATGATTTGACTTAATACCATTTTTTTAATGATGAGCTTCAAAAAAACATGTTGTATCGTAACATTTGAAAGATTGAGTGTATATTCTCTCATCCTTCCTCCATAACCCAAGCAACAAAATTTTGTTTAAAAGGTGCCCAAAACATTAAAGTCAATTTTACGCTTCAAAATTTTAATTTTATTAAATAAAGAGAGCCAATTATAAAAATAATGTTGAAACGAAAATCGACAAGGGCTGTCTTCGGCTAATGTTAAAGAATAGGGATCAAATTCAGAATGTTTTTTCAGATATAAAAGTACTCCAACATTAATATTATATTCTGGCTTCCCTATCCTGTAGAGAATCACCTATTTTATCAAACAACTCATTTTTATTCGAGTTGACACATTCTTTTTTCTTTTATAAAATATTTCGCATTTTTTCTCCTATACCGTAATGCTAAATAAGCTATCCCTTTACTTGTTAAAAGGAAAACTAATTATTTATGAAATATTTTGAATTTTTAAAAACACTATTTTATAAACAAATACATGAGTTACGATGTCAAAATTTTTTATAAAAATTGAGGAATTTTTCTGTCCGAAAATGTGCTTCACGTCAAGTTCACGCTCTCGTACATGTGGTGAAAACAGCCTTAAAGAAAAGTATCTGTTAATTGTATAAGTAAAGAAATTGCATGAAAAAAATTAAAATTCATGTGAAACAATTTATTGAAATAGTAATATTAAATTAAAGATAGTTAAACTTTAAGTTCGCGAGGATCTATTCTCTGGTGTATGCGAAGTAGGAAATCATTGAAAGTACACTGTATAGTTTTAATCAAGCGAGTGGCATTTTTAACACTTGAAATAATACGCATAAATTGCTATTTGTTCTTCATTTGGTAAATAAAATAATTTACATTGTTTGCAGCATTGAAAAGCTCTCAAACTTTTTCTAAGCTGTTTAACTTTTTCAGTGAGTGAGTGTGCAGTTTTATGGCGCAAGATCCAATTTTGGCTAAACTGAACCAAACACTTGTTAAAATATTAAATTATAAAACACATATAAAATGCATGAACACATGCATATATAATATATATGCATGCATGTTGGCATATAAATTATAAAAAGACTAATAAAATCTATAAATCAAATTAAATATAAAAATCTAACTTTTAAAAGAAAGGCAAATAGATTTTGTTGTTGGTTGGTGTGAGTGGGAGGTTCTTCCACCAAGTCAGATAAGGTTAAAACAGGTGTATGAAAAAGTAAATGAGATGATGGTTAAAAACTGGACAATCTGGGAAAATGTGGTGCACAGTGTACAAGATCTTGCATGTGAAAGATGTTCAGGAACATTTTCTCTAAACAACAAATATCGGTGTGTAAAGCGATGATGACCAATGTGAAGAAGAGTCAATTTGACATCAGGTCTTCGCATTGGCATGACAGGCCATGCTTTTATAATAGGTTTCATACATTGTAGTTTGTTATCCAACTGCTAACTCCATGATTCCTGCCAGGTTGATAAAATATGATGCAGGATATGATGCCGAAAGCGGTACTGCTAGCGGCAGATGGGTCGTCACTGACCGAACCACTCTATCCGCTTTTTCTCTTTCAGATAGTCATTTCTGGAACAAAGTTTCAAAATGAGACCTTTTTATTTGCAATAAATTATTTTCTAAGCCGTAAGAAAACAAGCGATAATGACAACCATTCGCAGACAAATCAACAATATTTGAAAAATCAACCCGAAGATGTTCGCCGCGGCGCTGAAAACAAATGAGATGCCAATAAGCCTTTCAAAAAAATATTGCCAAATAAGTAAATCTTTTGTTTTTATCATCCACAATCGTAATTAGTAATGGTGTTTTTCGGGAATCCCTAGTGCTAACACGAGGTCGTAAACCCTTATGATCACAACAACTCGTCCGCGTAATCTTTGTCAAGGCTTGTGCTTCAATTATGCAGCCAGATGAATCGAGTTAGCGCTGCTTTTTTTTTCGTGCGTACGTCCGCCAATCAAAAGACTTGTTCTCAGACGCCTCGTTAGTTGGCATTGAGTGAGATGGATGTGATTATGAATTTTTCACATCGCTCGCATACGTTTATGAGCAATTTTTGCTCATCCTGATTTGTTACTGCTTCTTAAGAAAGCCGTTTCCTCGAGTTTGGGAAATATTTTATCAGTGATGAGAGGAGGGTTTTCTCCAAAAGAGAAATTGTGTGTCTTTTGAAACATCGGCTTCTTTGAATTCACTGAGGATAACAACAATTAGCATATTTTATTTCAGTTTGCTTGCTTTATCTGCAATCGTGCGTAACATGACAAAATGATCAACATATGATCTTATTAATTAGTGACGTATTATTATCGATTAAATAATCTTCATTTTTTTATCAATCGTCAACACTGGTAGAACTCAGGTCAGTGTACTTGAATCAGTAAAGATAATAAATTACAAATGTTTAAATAAATTATTTTTTAAAGTACGATATCAAATAGCTTCAAAAACTCGAATGTCAATTTTTCAATCGCCAGATTGATTTTCATTTTGACAACAATAATAAAAATGGTTGAAACAACAGAATAAATAAAAATATTTAGTTATTAATTCATTAATGAAAACATCATTACGACAATGCACGTGAAATTTAAAAATTTGTATGAAACAAATTTGAAAATGAAAATTTCTATTAACAATGAATATTTGGTTAAAATTCACTTTGAAAAAGTTTAATCAAGACAATTTAACTTTATTTTGAACAGGGAATTTTATATATTTTGATTGGTTTTCTTTACTATCTTATACATAACTGACTTTTCAGTATCCCTTTGAAACGGAAATTTTCTACTTCTATCACAACTTCTAAGACACTGAAATTTTTTTAATAATGAAATTTTAACAAAAAATTTTCTACAAAAACTATTGATAAATTTTCCTTTTTTTTCTCGT
>BMAO01018726.1:0-18410 GCA_019973975.1 Trichonephila clavata | reverse complement strand
GGAGGACGGTTTTTCTTCGGTCTGCAGTGGGTAGTTAATTGTTTAAAATTTACACCTGTCGTTATAATGGAGTTCTAATGGTATAGGAATTTCATTATAAATACAATTTTCATCAAATCATTCGCCTCAGAATTGCTATTTAGCTTAATGGTTCATCGGCAAATTCCTCCGATAAAAACTGCCGTTTAATTCATGATGATTTAAATGGACATTTTTTATTAATGCTGGAGACAGTTAAATCAAAAAATTCCTGAAGCACCTGTTCGGGAAATATGTACGCGATGGATACGATTTTGATTTTGTTCATTCAGATTTAAACTGAAAAAAATGTTTTGGTAAATAATTACATTGTGTTTAAATTGCTATTATAAAAATATTTATGTTTCTTTCTTAGATTATTTTAAAAGTTACCATTTGTATTTGTGCTTAAGCATTTTTCACGTCCGTGCGGGGCTTTCTTATTGTTATTGGAAAGTTATTTGAAAAGCAGAGTTTTTAATGTAAAAGTATTTAATGCGCTTAACCGTTCATAAAGACTATTTACGCCAGACGCGAAGATTGTGTATTAATGACGGTTTATCCAATCATGTATTACAGATAAGCTTTGAATAAAATACTAATTATTTAAATATTACAATCGAAATGAAAATTTTGCCTTTTTAGTATTTAAAAAAAAAATATCTGAATGCCATAAAATATTCAATTTTTACACAGTCTGTCACTTGCATAAGTTTTCTCTCAAGCAGGGGCTCTTAAACTTTTCAGGGTGGCCAGTCCCCTTTTTATTACAAAAATTTTGTGTGACAAAGCTTTGCGCAAAGTTTACATTCACTTGGGTACTTCTCTATATGTGTTTTATTTGTGGTATATTATTATTTTGCAGTAATAAACATCCTCAATAAGTTTTTACTTTGAATATATCAGTATAGAATTTCAATGAACAAAATAAAACATTATATAATGTAATTACACAGTTAAATTATACATAAATTATATTCTGTTTATTAAGCGTAGTCATTTTGAGATCACTTCTAAGACCAGCATCTTTTATCAACAACGGTATATGCAATATTTCAGTATCAATGGGAAGTATATGCTTGATTATTTTTAATTATGTTATTAAATCTTGGAATACCACCGGACAAAGTACTACCTTAATATTCTTTAGATTTGATCGATATTTCAATAAGAATCTAAATAAACAATTAAATTATCTCTTGGCTTTCGCAATAAAAAGCTAAGTAACCAATTAAACTATTATTATTATTAATAGAAAACAAGTTGTTTTATGCAAAAAATATATCAAAAATCATAAAATCTTTGGCTTCCCCAGCTGTAAGTCACGCCACCCCTAATTTAAGTAACAAATTAAGTAATAAATTATTATGTATAATATATTATTTTTTCAATGATTTTGGTATTATACTTTTAACAATACTAACCGATTTTTATCCTTTTTATGGTAATTTGGGAGAAGCCCTTAATCTTAACAGTACTATTTATTTTTTTACGGTCTTTTGAAAACATAAGTCAAATTACTACGCATAAAAAAACAATTCAAAACCACCAATTTAAATCACACTGCTTCATTTTTTTCATGCCTGTTTCATTCAGACATCATCACATGACTCTTTCTGTTTTTATCTTTTAATTCCACACAAGCAAGGCTCAAGCGCATTCCTGCTCTTAAGACTCTGTTATGAAAACAGTGGTAAATGCATAATTTTCCCAGTGTTTCAACACGAAAGGCATCCCTTGGACACGCCGATGAGCATAAACCTTGGGAATAAATGTGTTTAAGAACACATTTGCTTCGAAAAGCGAATTTAAAAAGCAAGAAAAGGGGAAATTATGTGATCAGTAACGCGCTTTATCTAGATTTACAAATACAGTTCTATCGGACTCTGTCCATTTACTATCGTGCAGTTTTGTTTTCCTTGCGATTGGTGTCGTGTGTTAAAACAGATAGAAAAGAGATTTAAGAGCTGATATTGCGAGAGAACGATGCGTAAGAAAGGCGGATTAATCTCTTTTAATCGCTCTAGCAAAAAGAAATTATAGGCAGCTTATCTTTTAGGGGATGCGTTGTCACCTGTTCTCTCAAAATGCATGCATTAGTCCATGATTTCTTACCTCATTATTTCATCTTCAATTGTTGAGTATTCTTCCTAAGTATCAAAAATGATATATTGGGTAAGAAATATTTTTCTGTTGACATTTTTTTAAAATTATTTATTTGTATTTTTGTGTATACAATAGCACATGAGTAGGGAAATTTATATTTATTTTCCTCTTTTGTGCAACATAAGGATATTTTTATGTAAATAATTTTGTTGTCGTTGTGATTTGCTTGTTTGTTAGATGAAATAGAAAATACACAATATTTACTATCATTGTGTATATTCGGTCTTGAGAGTTTGTTAATAATCTGAAAATTACAAACTGCTTAATTCTAAAAATTAAATCTAAATATTCAGAATATGAATTTTTCTTCATAAAATCGACTCTTATTTTAAAACAGGCGATTACCCAAAATAATCCTAAAAAAATATTTTCATAGTTATTCATTGATATTTAATCATCATTTTAATATTATTTCTGTCTTAAGATTCTTAATATTATCCTTTGAAATTAAACAAATTAGTGTTCACATATTTTGTGTTTTGACAAGCAGGTGGATCCTAAAGCTCTTATATCATCAGTACAAATTTCGAAAGCTGTATATCTCTGATATTTCTATCTAAAGCTATATATATGTATCTCTACATATATTTAATAATTTTATTTTGTGCTTTGAACTAAAATTTTACGTTGCAGTTTTAAACACTACAAATGACTGAAGTAATTATTTACAAGGCCCTTTGTATACTAAATTTCTAAATACTTTTGAATATTTTATATATCTAAATACCTTCAGCTAGTTTTTTTATCGTTAGAAAGTTTTCATTAAATTTTTCTATAAAATATTTCATCGTCTTAAATATCAATGTCAATTCATGAAAAAACTGTTTAGTTGAAGGCCTAAAGAGGGCATTTAAGTAGTAATTCTTAGATCATATTCTGAAAACTGATGTTTTTTTTATCTATTTATAATGCGTAAAAAGCTCCAGTTTTTTATGCATTATTACAGGCATTGCTTTAAAAAGGCAACTTAAAATTCCACAGAAGTTTAAATTTATTTTACTTTTCTTCTTTTCAATATGTATTTGAGATTAAGCATTACGTACTTCACAATTAGTTGTAATTTTTTCAGAAATAATTTTTTGTTTTGATTTTGTCAGGACTGATTTCAAAAACGTATGAATAAATGTATGGTAATGTAGTTGAGTGTAATCTTATAACACACACATTTATGTATGTATTAAAGATTTTGCACCTCTTAAAAATAAAAACCAATTAGGCTATAATAGCAGAAAATTAACACTTATTAACAGCTTTAATGAACTAAGTTAACATAAGTAATATGCGAGAGATGATGTGAAAATTATGCAATTAAGGCCAAACCTAATTTTCTAATTTTTTAAGCTTGCTGAAATTCACGCGAACAAAGAGCTAGCTGATTTATCAGAAAAATAATGAGATACTGAATATTCCTTGTACCGTGTGTTGAGATATTAAAATGAAAAGCTGCTTAGAGTTTTTTAGCACACAATTTTTAAATCCCTTTTTTTAACATTTGTTAGAAAATGTATTAAAATCAAAGGGTTTCTTAAATATACCTAAAAGTGGGCCACCATGACAAATTCTTTGCTTTTATTTTTTTATGAACTTCACGAAATTTGATCATATAGCATCAAGCTAACATGTTTTTACTGATAAGATAGGGAAGGAGTAAAGAGGTGTCTAAAAAATATAAATTTTAAAGAAAGATTTAATTCGTAAATTATCCTGAGGTGATGGGGTTTATTTGGGAATCACAAGTACATTCTGGAAACGAATTAGAAGTGTAGATTAAAGATTTAACATTATGTAGTTACTGTATTGGTTACAAAGTATGCACTTAATTGTTTCTTACGATCTATTTTTACTAAGAATTTAAGAGAAACATTTGTGCGTCTACTCCGGAATTTGTAACCCGGAGAGCTCACGCTTTGAACGGTAAGGCGAGTCGCTGTCTCTCCGCAGAAAACTGGAGAAAGTGCAGCGCAGATATATGCTTTTGATATTATAACTTTTTGGTCTTAAAATGCCGAACAAGAAACGAAACTACTCTAAATGTAAAAGAGCTATTGATAACATATTTGGATAATTTACAATAAGATTTTTTTAAGGTATCCGACTACTTGCGACAACTTTTTTGTGTAAAAAATGGAGATAGGGCAATTTTTCGTAGTTTTTAGATTTATTTAGTACACATTTTAAGAAAAATATGCTGAAATTGAGAAGAGAAAAAGAAATTATTATTCCTAAAATAGGAAAAAATTGAGGAAAATGTACAAACACTACATAAACGGGTCCCATTCTGTACAAAAAGTTTATGAACAAATTTTCAGTTTTTCTCTTTTGATGAGTTGCTTTGCTATTCATTTTCGAATTGATCTTCAGGATACGAGATATTTTAATTTTTACAAGAACTAGAGTACTTTACCTTAGTTATTATATGAAATTGCTTAAAAAACAATGATTATATTAACATAAGGGTCTGAAAATTTTGTAATAAAACAGTGATTGATACATCTGAAAGTTAAAACACTTCTACTATTATACAGAACATACACAAAAATTTTCACAGTTAATTATTTTCAAAACTTTTTGAGCAATCGCTGTCCCTGTTTGATCATTTAAAAAAAAAACACATTTCCAGTAAAACGCGTTTTAAAAAGTATGACATCTTTCTTAAAGTAATGACATCTACTTTTTTTAAAACACTTATAGTTTTTGTTCTAGTGTACGGAAAATAATAAACTTGGTATTTTTATAAAGCTTATAATTTGGTCTATAAAATAAAATCATAAAAAAAATTTGTCGATTATTGGCAAAATTCACAATTTTAGTGTAATCGGATACCTTAATTATAAACCGTATAAATTACCAAAAAAGAATTAAATTTTGTATGTGTCACTGTTAAGTAAGTTAATTTTAAGTAATAAGATAAAAAATATTATGTTACTTTTCTTTTGTACATTTTTAAATATGTTATATCAGTGTAATTTGTATTCTATTTTTTATTATGTCAGTATATATATATATATATATATATATATATATATATACAGGATGTGCCCTGCAGTTTGAGAATCATTGGCTTAGTGAATCTGGGTTTCATTATTATTTTCATTTTCCAAATACATTTAATCAACGCTCAAATGAGGCGTTGGAAATAATCCGTAATAGCTGAGGGAAAAAAACAAATATATTGCTTAGGAATATTATGAGAAGTTAAAGAGGTTTTCTGACGTTAAGGATTAAATGAAAATTTAGATACATTTTTTCCAACTAATGTCTATAGACTAGATTTTTTTCCTTGAAATTCTTAAACTTGGATTATAAATAAATGATATTGAATTTACTTAAATTTAAGTTGACTGAGGAAAAAAAAACAATTAAGAACGGTATGAAAGTTTTTTCTTGAGAATTTTAGTCTTTTATTTAAATGTTCATTTAGAACTTACTATATATATATATATATATATAAATGATTAAAATTCTAAGAAAAAAAATCAAAATAATATACTTTAATTTGCAAATATTACCTTAATTATATTTTTTATAAAAGAAAAAAACATGTATTTGTCTAAAAGTATTAATCTATTTTTTGAAGCATAAAATTTATTGACTGTTTTTTAAAAGTAAATTTTTGAAGTATATATTTTTGCACTTAAATATTTATTTATTCCCCCTATAGAGTTAAATTTATCTTGACCAGAAATTCAGAAAATTCCACTTACACTTACTTAATCTTTTACTCATAGAATTCTTTTTAAAAAACTTTAATCCCTTTCTTATGCTTCGAATGAGAACATGATTCTGAGCTTATTCCCCCCCCCCCCAATTTTATACGTCCATTTAATATTTTACTAATACTAATAATTCGAAAATTGTTTGAATTTATGAAATAACCAACATATTAATCAGTAAAAAGAAACTTTATTAAGAGAGATATTTAGAATTTTTTAAATTTAATAGTGTTAAATTTAATTAGTTATCTGAACATTATACTATCCAACAGCAATACGAACGATAATTGATTTTGCCTATTTTGTTGCGAATTGTGTAAACTTAATTTTAAAAATTGCCTCTAGTTGCTATTAATATTTAATGCAATTTCAGAATTTTATTAAAAGATAATAGCAATTGCATTTACAAGTAAATTATGTTCTAGGGTGGAAATAAAGTTACAAAAAAATTCAATAAAAAAGATTAATTATATTATTTTTTGAATTTATGGCAGTACATGGAAAGTATAAAAAATATTAAAGTTGCTTCAACAATTCAGTTACGAATTTTTGCATTATTTATAAAGTGTTATTTTTTTATTACGCAATTGAGAGAATACCTTTACTTTTAATCTTGCTGTGTATAGTAATCTCTTTTAAACTAATGTTACTTTCTTGCTTAATTTCTTTTAATAAGATAAATGGAAATATTTTTGATACTTTTATTTCTTTAAAAATCTCTGTAGGGCATGCATTTGTTCCATCAATATGTTATTAATCCACTTTGGCATTTTTCTGTTCTAAATTTTTATTTTAGACAACTGAAGTGACCCCAACGATAAATAACAATGCTGTACAGCTTAGGTTTTGTAGTTTAAATATATTATGGGTGAGATCAATTTGCTACAAAACAATTTTATACTTACTTATCAATCTATATTTTCCACCAAGTTTATCTTAGGAAAAGAAAAACTTTTTTATTATTTTATAAAATAGTAAATATACGTACATATATTTCCATGCACGATAACGATGTAGTGTTTTTAAAAAGCACCTGGTTAACCATATATCAAAAACTCGAAATCCACCTGTCCAATTAACTAGTTTTGATTCTTTTTTGAAGATTTTTCATCATAAATTTTGATACTAAATGACTATAAACATTACTAAAAGAGCCACAAAGCAAAATATTGTTTACAAAGCAGAACGTGGAACAGTAAATGGAAAAGTTTTATGCAATATATATATATATATATATATATATATATGTGATGTACTTTATATTTTAGAGTGGTTTTCGATTTTTCTTAGATAAATTTTCTTTCTGGGTCTTAATTGGAACATCAGTATCTTATTATAATACATTACTGATGAGTTTTCCCTTTTACAAAACAAAACTAAAATACTTTGTTTTTATTGTTGCTCGAGAATTTTATTGCAGAGTGCTTTATAAAAATACAGAAGTAGGAACTATTTTTGTGAGTATGTATTTTTCCAAAAAAAATTCAGTTATTGTATTCCTCGTGAGTTTTAAGTATTTATTGTACTTATCAAAAATCATAGGATAAGACTAAAACTTCAGATTTTTTTGAATATTTTTCTGTTGATGAAATATGTGAACATTTCAAATAAAAAGATTCATTTCAAAGTTTTATAAAGTGGATTTAAAATTTTTTTACAGAGATGAGCGCCTCAAGCATATATATGTACACATGTTTCTTTTATAAGCAATATCTCAAAAGGGTTTTTGATTAAAAATTGTTTAATTTTCATATTATTGTCTTCAACAGAATTTGAGATACCATCTTCTCAAAATGTTATGAAACTCTATGTTATAAACCCATAAATTCTAAACTTAATTAATATTTTTTACCACAAATGATAAACATTTGTTCATTCTAAAACGTATACCTACATTTATAATAGTTTCATTAATATTTAGAGATAATTTGTATACCTTTTAGGCAAATTTTTTACATTAAAGGAACTTTTTACCTCTTCTATTATACTCGCGCATAATGAATACTTCAATAAGATCCCTGATCAAATAGGCGTCAAATGCTTCATTTTTTAAGAAATGCTGCCTCTATAATTTCTATTATAGAAGACGATGGAACATTTAGAAATATGACATGCATGTAAACATAATTTTGGAAATGAATTGATAATAGGATTTGTCAGTAACATGGATATTTTTGTTTATTTAAAAAATTTATATGTATTTCTAATGTTTAAAAAGAGGTTTATACTTTTTGAGAGCAGAGTGTATAAAATAATATTTGGTTAATATGAAAGTTTTTGATTAAAAATTAGGAATTATGTGATGGAAATGAAAATGCTTTTAACATCATTTAAAGGTTTTGGGTATCTGAAATAATCTAGTAATAAACATTTGATACATTTTATAGTCTGACTTCCTTTGTAATTAATACCCTTCAAAAGGTTATAATTTTTTTGGAAATACCTGTCTTTAACATTCAGAAAGAAATGAATTGTACTTTTTTAAAAATAAATTAAGAAACATGTTTAAAGAAATAGGCTTTTTAATAAAATTGTTTTATAGTAGAACAAATTAAATTGTTTTCATGAAAATTTCTCGTATACAGAAGCAGAAAATTCTTATTGGACAAAGTTTTATTTAATAATCATACTCATTTTAATATACATCATTTATTGACACTTAATTTTAACATTACATAAACAAACCATTTCATGATCTGCTGTATAAATCAGACTCTGTTAATGTAACATTATACTATAAGGACAAATAGAGAACAAATCGAGCAATATTCAAACTGCATAATATCTTATACAATTATTAAACCTCAATTTTTATATGTTATTGATAATATCTAAAAAATTCTCTGGAAATCTATTATAAATAAATGGTTTTTTCAATTTATTTACAACAAAAGAGTATTAAATGTCCTCAACCCAAACAAATAAAATGGTACAGTAAAAAATTTTTTAAAAAATCATCTCCTAAACCACAGATTTAATTGTATAAAAAAGGTCAAATTACGCAGAATTTCTAAAATTTTCTCTCGCTTTATGTATCTTATTAGGTTTATGACAAAAAAACTTACATTTTTAAACACCGCAACAGGTAATTAATAATAAACGAAAAATTTTAAAAAATTTTCTTTTAGGTTTTTGTGAATTTTATTTATTTTAATTTGAACACTGTCAAAATAAATTTTATCAAATTAATGCTTTTTTCTTCTTTTTTATATACATTTACAAAAGTAAGATCTGAAAAGGTCTTTTCTTGTTTACAAAGATATTAATGGCAAAAACTAGTTTTTTAAGACATTACTGATGACAAATTAATTCCCAAAGAAATAACAAGAGTTTCAATTAAGCTGAAACTTCTACACCGCATAAAAGTTTTAAGACCTAGATATATTTTAAGTTCTCATTATTCCATATTATAGAGATTGCTTCAGAGCAATCAGCTCATAAAGTAAATAATGAAATTATTCTTTTCTCTTAATTCATGTAAATGATATTCTACAGCTTCACAAAAAATGTATACATAGTAAAAATACCCACAAAAAAAGAAATTTTATAAAAGGTATCTTAAAATTTGTTGCTTTTTAAGGGGGGGGGGGCGAGATTTTATTCTCCTCAAATTAAAAAGAAATGCAATAAATTATGTACAATAAGTAAAATTAAGAGAAAAAGGGAAATAATGTTTTAATTTTTTTCAAATGACATGTAATTGGGTTGTCTGTTATTTAAAATTAAATAAATCGATAATAAAAAGAACCAGCTATGTTAAATATATCACACATAGGAACCAGAAAACAAAATCAGGATACTGCATAACATTTGTATAGGTTATTTACAAAACTTTTCATAGTATTTTTGAAAAATTGTATAGTATGGGTTCAGATTAAATAAAATATTACAAGAATTTTGGAATTTCATATCTTAAAAACTGGCAGAGTTATAAAATCCACTTCTATACAAAATCAACTTTCTAAATTTACATAAAACAAATTAGAATACTGAAATCATTAACTTATAGAAAGTTTTGAATAAAAGAAACATGTATAAATGGCAATGTACAAACTATTTTTTATAAAATATCTGGATACACTTTTTTTTTTTCATGTCCTAAAAATACATATGTACCTGTATAACATTTACCTATATAATACTTGTATAACATTTGTTCATCATAACTGTTCAATCACATATTAAATACTAAAGCTTATTATATTTATTTTTAAACTACCTTAATTTTCCTTATAATAATTTTTATTAATAAATTTTTACATGCATATACTTAAAACTACATCCAAATAAAGGGGGGGGGGGTTGGAAACACATACAATTGACAAAGGGTTTTCTTTTTTTCAATTTCACAGTAATTGCAAAATTATAACAATCTGTTCCTCTAAAATAAACAAAGCATTATCTTCTGTTTTTAATGGAAATATTTGATTTGCTTACACTGAACACATCAAAACTTAATGCATACCTATTTCTACCAGTTATTGTAAGTATAGTGTTAAATATACTTCAGTTCCATTTCATTCAAACTTAAAACTTATTTTTAGAAATGTATTGACATGTTATTTTGTTATCAGATATGAATCTAAAAAAAGTATCCTTTTATATATAATTATATTTATACTTTAAAAAAAATGGAATCAAGATTCTTTTACCAGGGCAATCCTAAATTTCACAAAACTTCTCATTTCCCCAAATTATACATGAGCAAAATATTAATTTACTTCAAAGTTTCTCTATAAGAAATACTAAATCAGTATTCGTACCATTCCCAAAAACTTGGAACATATATATTAAACTGATTAATTTCGCCAAGCAAAAAGACATCCAAGTTTAAAACAAAATTATACCACTATTATTAATACTGTATTCAATTATGATCAGGAACATTTTCCACTCTTGGCTGTATATCGCAGCATTTAGTGTTTTTTTTTATTTGGTCGATATTATATAATGCTATGCAAGTGCCCCAAATTTGTCCTTTCAACATACGTTGCACAAAATTATCGGTGATTTTGGACGATTAATCCCTTAACAATAATTTTGAAAAAAATTCTCTGAAAAATTATTTTTTTACTAAATTTTTCATGAATATAGATTATTGCGAAGATTAATTTGTCAAGTTATACATTTAAGGGTAAATAAAGAGTTGAAAAAGGTTATATTAAAATTCTGAATATTGCCACTGCTTTCAGAAAGTAAACATCCTACACAGAATCAAATGTGTATATATAAAGTCATACTTGGTTTCATGATCCTAATTACCGATAAATATCATAGAACTGATCTAAGTACACTTCTTGGGTCAATATTTGTAACTATCTCAATGCAACAATTTTATTCAGGATTTAAATTTATAAGCAGGATAAATCAATATACATCAGCCTTTTAGACTTTAATATTTATGTAAAAATTAAAATCCAGAATATTCTTACACCAATTTTATGACATTAATTCAAACCAAGAAGCAACCTTAAATATAAAAATAAAGGTCTAATTTTGACTAAACTACCACAAACAGCTCAGAACGAGAAAAAAAACTTGTCACAAAACCTCATACGTAAATAAAAATTCGTTTTCTTACGTATTTGCAGCACCACAACGAAACCGGCACTAAGCAAATCACGCTATATCCCACCAAAATCTGACTGATTTTTTTTCATATAAAAACACCTAAGAATCTAAGTTGTTTTGATATCAATGAGCGATTCGCATGGCGCTAATTTGGCTGTGATGTTACTAATATTATAAGTATCAAAAATTGTAACTTAAATCACGATATTGGCCGTGTAATAATCCTAATTAGTTTGAATGGAGTGTCATTTTCTATGGTACTTACATATTATCGCTACCTATTGGAGACATTACATGAAATGAAGCATATGGTTGCCAATTAAGTGCACAAAACACATGAAATCGGGGTTGCTGATTTGGCAAGTTATAAATTAAGTTGGCAATTGTTGTAATTCTACGTCAATCAAATAAAGCATAATGAGAAACGTTTCACAAAATTGCTTTTATATAGAACAGACATCTGATTTTTATATTCAATGGACTTAAATTTAGGGTGTGTTCCTTTTCTTTTTATACATTTCCATCACTCTTCACGCTTTCATTATTATAAATTTTAACGGAATTAAATATTCTTGTTCAAAAAATGGTACTTTTTGTCAAAAAGATAAGAAGAAACGCGGCTCTAAAATGAGGGGAGTTAAAAAAAACTTTGAATGTTTCTCAAAAAAAAAAAAATTCGAAAGAAAAGGGAGTATAATAATGCAAATGTGCAAAATTGGATAAAATTTTAATATCTGCAAGTACTAGTCATTGTTATGCTAGTGAACCTCATTAACAAATCATGGAAATGAAAATTAATTCACTAGAAAAAAACAGAATTTCGGACATTTCAGCTAATAAGGATACTTTATCTGAAGAAAAGGAGTAGTAAAGAATAAGGTAAGCGATATCTTTTTTCTTTCTCAAGAATTTGAAAACGAAAATTATTTTACAGTTTTTGTGTCTTTCTTAGTGTATAGATTTTATTTAAGTTACCAGGTTATCCGTCGACTGTTGTTAGAGAGATTTTCCATATTTCTCTAATGTTAAAGGTTATTTACTTCGTTTATTCAGACTCAGGATGATTTTGTATTCAGTTATAAATTTAATTTTTAAATATTTTTAGGTGATGTGTATAGGTACATTATGTTTGATTTTGTAAGATCTGGCTTGGGGCCCAAACCTGACCTTGCGAAGGGGGCCTTATTATTTTCTGTTACACCACTGCAGCTATTAAATAGCTCATTATCCTTTTTAAGTGATTTTTCTAGTTACTACTAAAACAGTGAACGCAGACTTTTTCTACTTGATTATTGTTGGTATGGCTACAAACCTGTTTTTATTTTAAAAGCTATGAAAAAAAACCATGTTCACTTTTATTATTTTCAATATTTGGAATGAACTACAAAAAATATCATTTTTTTGAAAAAATTTCAAATTCTGGTTTTTAAATTTTTTGTTGTTTTGTGCGCAGTAGTAGATAAACGCAGACTTTTTCTAGCAAGTATATATACATATATAAGATCTGGCTTGGTGCCTAAGATCTGACCTTGCGCGGGGGGGGGGGGTCCCAATTATTTTCCGTTACTCCATTGACTAAGAATGATTACAGATTCGGACCTAGACAAAATGGACTTCGAAACGACGAACTTAAATGCCGTAAAGTAACGCTAAAAAACGAAAGAGACCATGAACAAGACCCAAGCCTCAAAATAGCTGCTCCAAGCTTACATCCATGAACAGCTGCACCAAGTTACGTAACGAAAGGAAAAACGAAAAAAGCAAAGGAATAGCAGATGTCCTGAAAAAAACCGTTGAAGAAACTGCTAGTATCAAGGATGTGCCATGTACAGTGAGCTTCTTTCTCTATCTCTCACCTCATATTTGCCCCGTGCGCTTCTACACCCCTCATTACTAAACCTGCTTGTCTTACCCTCAACCTCATCCTTGGCTCGCGATATAAATTCGCACCTGAGCCACACTAACCGCGCGCGCATGCGCATTAGCTGTTTACTCTCTTTTTATACCACCACATTATTACTTTCCACTCGCATCAACTGGAACGGACCTTCAAACTTAGATTGGAATTTTCCCATAACCCTTTTACTCGCTAAACTCATAGGAAGTGTTTGCAACAACACCTGCTCCTTCACCTTAACAATGGATTCTTTTCTCCTTCTGTTATAATACTTTGCCCACTTACGTTGCTGTATCTTTGCCCACTTACGTTGCTGTATCTTTGCCCGCTGTCTCGCTTCCTCCAACAACTTCTTTATATTTCTGCACACTAACTCTGGACCGTTTGGCATCATTATCAACTTTTGAAACTGGGTCATCAACGTCCTTCCTAGAAATAGTTCCGCCGGTTATTTTTACTGTCGACTCGTGTACTGTTGTACGTATGGCGTACGAGAATTCTTTGAGAAATTGATCCTTAGTTTCGTGATTCCCTTTAACATAACTGACCATCATCTGAAGGGTGTGATTTACCCGCTCTGTCTAATTAGACTGCGGTCTATATGCGTCAGTTTTAATTTGACGAGTGCTCATACTGCGGCATCAGTCTTCACAAAAATCTCGGATATAAATTGGGGACCATTGTCGATACTCATTTGAATTGGAGCTCCATAACTCGAAATTTAATTTTCAAAAGTGCTAGCTATTGCCTTAGCTGAGACCTTACTTAAAGGAATAATTTCTAACCATTTAGTAAAGCCCATCACTAAAATAAATCTATATATCTCCGGTTTAGATGCTGGGTATGAGCCTAGCAAATTTAACGAAATTATTTCATTCGGATTGTTAGCTTCTATTGGAATTAATAGACCAGATGGTAAAGCGTTTTTATAATTAAATCACTAACATATGTCGCAGGTGGAATATTTAATGATAATTGTCCGCATGTAAGGAAAAAGGCACGAGTCAATCATCCTCAAGTAAGTTTTTATCTTACCTAAGTGTTCCGATATAGGATTGCCATGAAACCCGTGTAGAACATCAAGCCTTTGAGATTTCGGTATATAAACTCTCAGATCTTTAAGTGAATAAAATAGTAATCCGTCCATAAGTTTAAAATTTTGGGAACATTTACCTCGAATCGCCAAATCAACTGAATTATCCTCAGAATTCCCCAAATAACTGTAAGTATGATTCAACTCAGGAAACATCCTTTATTTCTCAATAACTTGTTCTCTAGATGACAAAAATAAGCGCATGGTATCCTTAATTCAGGTATACTTTCCAACGGATTTTTGGACAACTGATCTTCCACTACATTTTGATTCCCTGGTCTAGGTTCGCTCACCCCATTTTATTCTGCTAAATTAAGTGTCCAATGAAACATCCTACTTGACAAGTTTCCCCCATTTGTTAACTTCGTCAATGCCACGTGAACCGTAATTACTTTAACCAGTAATTGGTCAAAGTAAGTTCGAATCTTTTACAACGCCCAAATTACTTTCAAATGTTCCCTTTCTATTACGGAATAATTCCTTTCAGCCTTCCTCAAGGTTTGAGATGCGTATGCAATAAGTTTATCTCGCTGTGTCAACACCGCACTAACACCTACTGCACTCGCATCCGTATACAATTCAAACTAACTCTTAACTTCAACATTGGGCCTTCCCTTCCGCCCTCTTTATCTCTTCGAGGATTGTAGCCATTCAAATTTAACTCGTTACCTTTTTAACCGGTACAAAGGCTCGCACACAGCTCAGCATATCCCCTAGTAAACTTTTGATACTAAACCGTCATGGTAAGAAACTTTGCTATGTCGCGTGCATTCTTCGAAGGTTTCACCTTCAATATACCTTTCACTTTCGGTTTATCCGTCCTGACACCCTCATGACTGATCACAAAACCCAAGTACTTCAGCTTCTTATACGCGAAACGACACTTTTTCTGGTTCAGTGTTAAACCGGTCTCTTTCAACAACCGCAAATCTTCCCTCAAATACTTAACATGCTCCTCAAACGATTTTGAAACTTTTATGATATCATCCATATAAACTGAAACGAACTTCCCTATTACTGGCTTAAGGATAACGTCAATCACCTTCTAAAAATTTTGAGTCACTCCGGAGAGACCAAACGGCTTCTTCGTAAATGCATTTGTACCACTCTTTGTGACGATTGCCATCTTACGAATATGTTTTAAATTCACCGCTAACCAAAAAGATATCTGACATAACTCTTGAGTTAGGGGTATTTGTAATTAAACTCTCTATTAGTGGAAGTGAATAACAAGGATATTTTTATTTATCGCGATAACTTGCGATAGTCTATTGCAAACCAATTAGCTTCTGGCGACTCTGGAGATAGCCCATTACTTTTGTTGCACAACACTACTGGTGACGCATATGGAGACTGAATAGAGATAATCGTTCCCTCTCGCAACATTTTGTTGTCATGATAGTCGATCATTTCTTTTCTTCACCCTATTATGACTATAAGGTCTCGACGCCATTGGCGTATTATCACCCGTATCAATCTCGTAATTCCACAAACATGGGGGAGACCCTCCAAAACTCCTAATCAATGCATACAATACAGGACTTTTATAACTTCTATATAATACTTAAACTGTAAAATATGTACTTTTTAAAAATACTTTAAAATAATTTTCTACGTGTGTACAATTGTTGTTTTATTTCATAGTTTCAAATATAAATGTGTTAGAAAAAAAATTCTTTTCGTGTATTTCGGAATTTTTTTTCTACCCTTTTGATTATTCAAACTCTTGATAATTCGAAGTTTTTCATTGATCCCTTCAACTTCGATTTATCGGCAAAGTCGACTGTATTTCATTTTAAACAACTGCCTAAATTGAGTTGTGATACATTATATTTTTAGTAGATGGCACTGGCTTTGAATATATTCTACAGAATATATTCAAAACATTTATTTTTTACATTCTACTCACAGAATCTGCAGTTATGAAATATATTATATAGGAAAATTATTTTAGGCATTTTGTTTTCTACACAAACAACTAAATTTAACCTGAAATTTTTTCAACAGGAATAATAATGATGCTTTTCTTGCAAAATATTTCTTCTGTAACTCAGGTTTTTTCGTCAGAAAACTATTTAATTTCATTTAAAGTTACTTATTTTAGGAATGGCGATAGAGAAGTATATATATAATATAATTATAATATTTCATATAATATTCTTTTAATCTGATGCTATAGAGACTGGATATATTTACAGGTTCGTTAAATTGTATCTGTAAAAGAAAAAACAATGCCTTAAAATTTACAATTACTCAAAAGAAATAATTTTATTACACAAATTTTAAAATAAAGAGAGAGTAATTAATGATATTTCTGTATTGTTCATCTTACTAAATACTTTTACGGCTAACTATTAATATCTTAATTGAAACAGATTGTGTTTAATATAATTGTAATGAATGTATTTCTTTTTTATTTACACTCTGTTCAAATACTTAAAAAATAAATAATAATTTTTTTAACAAAGAAAGTGAAAATTTAGAATTCAAAGAAAAATTAATATTGGACATTGAAAATTGTAATACTAAAAGCGTAAAAATGAAATATTTAAAATGAATTCATACACATCATACTTCAGTCTTGTACAATAAAATGGTCGTACAAATCAATATTTTTTAAATAAAAACTATTTTATTGACAAAATTATAGTTTTATCTCAATATTTAATAATTTTTTTACAATATAACAATTTTTAACATAATAATAGTCATCTTTTTTTCCTAAGGGGTCTCAGAGGTGTTAACTTTCTCTAGAGGGGTTAAAATATAAACAATATTGAAATGCATATAACTCTTTGAAATTAAAATTAAATAATTCGAATCTTTTACACATTTTTTATAAAGGAATGGACTTCAAAAAGTGTAACATCTTTAATTATAATCATAATTTAAAAATTATAAGCATATGAAATGAGAAATATTTTTATAAGAAATATTAATTAAGTTTTACGTTGCGAAGTTTTTTCTAAAGAAGCAGCTTTAATTACTAGCAATAAGTTGATTTTTAAAGTTAAATGTATCCTTGTTACACTGTAGTATTTTTAAATAAATAAAATAGTAAATTATATTTCTTAAAAAATAAAATATATTTTCAAAATTTTTTTTAAAAATTTCAATATTTTTCAAATATTTTGAAACACTAAAGATATATTATTCTTAAATTACTAGGGTTTAAAGAGTAAGATATATTTTATAATTCTATAAAGTTTTATACATCATAAGCTACTATTTTAGAAAATAGCGTGAGCAACGCAAAATTACTTAATATTTATCGCAAAATTATTTCGTATTTGCATATGCTTATAATTTATAAATTAAGATTATATTTTAAACCTTTTGTACTTTTTTGAACCAATAATCTTTTGTAAATAATGTGTTCAAGATTCGAATTATTTAATTTAAACTTAAAAGAAGTATACCTGTTTGAAATTTTTTTATATTTTTGCTCCTCGAAACAAAATTAACACCACTGAGACCCCGTCAATCCTGTTTTGATATAATTTTGCAATCAAATTTCTACAAATTTTGCCAAGGGGAGCACCAAATTCAGTTTTCCCTGTATCAATTAACTGTGAAAATACAATGTGGTGCTTAAGCACCTCAAATAATTTTTAAAATTTCCCTTCTTTGTGCTAGTAAAACAAGGATTCTAGTTATCCTGAATATCATAATTTCAAAATGTACCAAAGCACTCTTCAATTTAAACTTAAACTTCATTTAAAAAAACTTAGAGCTGAAGAATTTATTTTAGGTTTAAGAAATTGTGAAATAGCAGCGACGAGGTGTGATTGCGAAATTCCTTGAACTTATATACTCTCATTTAAATTTTGGGGGAAAATAACATAGATGAAAAAAAGCAGATCCTTTCTATGATCTAGATTAGATTATCCTTTCTATCTTCTCTGCACTAAATGCAAATTTCCTATTCCATTCACTGCCATATATCCTCACA
>BMAO01018725.1:0-61380 GCA_019973975.1 Trichonephila clavata | reverse complement strand
GACTACCTTCGGAGCACTTTTTTTGAAATATGTAAAATTTCACTTATGTAAACATATTTTTATTTGTAATGGGACATAAAAGTAAGAATTCAAACACAGTTTTTACAAAGTTATAAATATTTTTGGAAATATAGGGAATTTTGAGTGAAATTTTAGTGAAAAATTGCAATTACGGTAAGGATTGTGTTGAAAATTCTGATACATATATTCTAATAATATTTATACAGTACATAAATAACATCATTTTCTGTGATTATAACTATGAAATTTATAATACTTCTGTAAAGTTTTCGAAATATGTCAATTTTTATGCAAAAACTCATTTTTTTACAAAAAACTAATGTTATTTTCTCACAAAAAGTGCAATAAAATAAATAAATATATACACAGGTATTAGATTATAGACTAGACTACAGATAAAACTAAATTAAAGATTCTCTGAAAATTTCAAGTCAATATCTTAAAAAGAAATCTTGTAGTCAACCGTACCGTGAAGAAAAAAATTGAAAAACATAGTTTCTCAGAAAATGCATTTAAAGATTTTAATGCTATGTGAAAAATTTTCTACTGATTGTACATTTTTTAAACTCACCATATTTATAGCTCAAGCTCTTTTAAATTTCATGTAAAGTTATTTGGAATTTTTTTTAACCTTTTGGTGTTTTCCTGAGAATTTTATACACTATAACAATTGTCGTTTTTAGCGAAATTTTGGTGAAAAATTGCAGTTACGACAAATCTTTTACACAAAATTCTAATAAGTGTATTCATATAATATTTATACAGCACATAAATAACATCTTTATCTGTGTTAGGTATCAAAAGATTTGTAATACTTGAAAAAGTTTTTTAAATACGCCAAATTGTATGCAAAAACTCATTTTTAAAAAAAATTAATGCTTTTTTCATAAAAAAGCAATTAAATATTTATATATATATATACAGACATTAGATTTTGATTCATAACACAGATAGAACTACACAAAACATGTTCTGAAAATTTCAATTTACTATCTTAAAAATATTTTGTGTAGTGAACTTTATCGTGAAGAAAATATTGAAAAAGTTTCTCGTAAAACACATTAAAAAATTTTTTAACACAAAATAAATACTTTTCTACTTACAAAACATTTTCAAAACTCCCCATATTTATAGGTTAAGCCTTCTTTAGCTTCATTTTTAGCTAATTTTGACTTTTTTTTGGCTTTTTGCTGTTTTCTGGAGAGTTTTGTTGAGGGTAATGACTGGCGTTTTGATTTTTGAATACGTTCTGTGTCGATTCCCATGTAGTTTTTAAGTATCATTGGATCAATTACCATACCTAAATAATTAATACATGCAACAGTCCAAAATAACCTGAATTATATAATAGGACAGCAATGTGTGAACCCAAAAACAAAGTTTTCTTGTGAACAAAAATTTCTTTTGGTAAAATAGACCATAATACATTATTAAAACTTTCATTATTATTTGGGTCATGCCATGGAGGCATTTTTTAACAAATCTGTTCACAGAGTGCTAAGTAAGTGGGCTTTATCACTTTAATAACTGAATTTGAAAGGCCTGTTGTTTTGTCTATGTGTACTTTTTCATCGCATAATGCTCGTTTATACTTCACCAGCTGTCTTACCTGTAGGACATTGCCATGCATGGGATTTTGATTGCTAGAGCAGCAGTGAAAAAAACAGCTATTACAGCAGATTGGATTTTTTCGAGACATCCAACATTGCTACGGATGGCAATCCCGTAATAGTTATGCAGTTTATCGATAAATTTATCAGTTAGTTTGCCCTTTCCACCAAGTCCTTTGGTGTTCTTTTTTAGTTTCCTTAGACGTGAGCCTACTCTTTTTTGTATATGACCTATACATTCGAGTTTTGAGACACTGTTTTCCCCATATACATTCTTTACTTGTAAAAAAGCCCTTGGAATCCCCATCACCATAGTACTCGGTGTACTGCAAGTCTCGTTTTATCAATGATCTTTCAAAAATTCTGAAAGCTCCAACAGCTTCCATATTTCCTGAGGATCCTTTATAGTTAGAGCATTCATGCTCAGATTTCACTTTCATTTCACACATTTTGCAATACTGAGTCATTACTTCCAAATCTAAAATTTTCCCAGTATCAATGGAAATAGCTGAGACGCAGCCATTAAGCGACATATGGCCTCTCCGCTGCCATGTGCCATCTACTGAAACACCACAAGTTGTACTTCTTTTTAAATTTCGCACTTCTGTTGATGCAGCTTTCATATTTTCTTCAGAACAAAACTGTACTGCTTCCAGCAGTTAGAGTTCATGAGCTCTGAAGGTGTTTTTAGAAATGCAGGGCAAATTTAAAGTACATAGCAACTTCTTACCAGATGTGAATCCCCTGCCAATCAATCTCAATCCAATACCAATAAAGTATTGAGAGTGAATTTTTTATTTTCTTTACGGGTAGAAGTAAAGCCCGTCATGAATCCACAACTGCAAGACACACACAAGTTAGAGCAAAGTCCTTCCCTGGAATCTTCTGTTAGTTTCAATCCAGTTGCATAGCATTCCGGACAACACAGGATTGAAATAATTCCCAATAAAGCTTGGAAATCAATAATTCGATTACCTGTAGAACCATGAAATATAGGTTCAGGCACATCAAAACTGTCATTAGTGCTCAATTTTGCTTCACTTGCAGACGACGCCTTGTTACTGTTTGGTGCTGACTTGGTAAATCTGTTTCCATAAAACCTTCTCTTTCTAGACACTTTTGATCTAGTTTTCGGCATTTTGAAATTATTCACAATGAAATAAAACGTTAAAATTAAATAAAAAAATGAATAAATTGTAAAATATCAAAAATAATTAGTAATAAAGAAGAACGCTTTCGAATGAACAATGTAAACAAAGTATAGACGATAATAGTATTGCCATTCAATAAAACAAGCTTGAATTAAAAAAAAACAGTTGCCAGATGGAAAAAAAATATTATTAAATAAGTAAAGGATACCTTGATCTGTATTTACAATAAGTAATGAATGTTTATCTTGCTTAAAAAGTCACGAAAAGGAGTTCAAACTATTTGTTTACATTTTATGTCTCTTTAAATACCCATTTCCGGTTTTGAAAATTCCATTTCCGGTTTACTAATTAAGCTATAACTTTGCTTCTAAATATCGTAGGAACTAAAATAAAGTATTTTTGGAATCTTAAATATATGGCTATAATATAAAACATAAAAAAAATTTCGAAAAAATTTCACCAAACACATGATTTTAGGGTAGTCACATACCTTAAGCGTCATGATATTGAAACTTTTTACACCAATTGTTTTCCTTGAAATCTTAGGCTGCTAGTGGGAAAAAAGAGTTTTACAGAAAAAGTACTCTTTCCAGCATTAACTCGAATGTGAATATGACAACCTAGAAGATGTGAGCGGGAAACCAGATTTGCGACGAATTATACCGCTAACGAACCAACGAAAAGACTTTGGAATCGATCCTTCCTTAAATTTCCATGATGCGATATAAAGGCAGATGGAGTTCAAAAGTGAGCCTGTCGGGATCTCAAAATGTGCTTGTGCGTTGACAGCGATAAGACAGTGGGACTTTATCTGTCTGATTTCCTGCAAGTGGAACTGCTCTAGAAAGCCGTTTCTGAAGTGCTGTGAAGCTTGTTTTCACGAGTGCGCTTTTTCCATTGATGTATCCTTAAGTCATTTGTTAGTCCTCGTCCATTAATAAATTTGATATTATTCAATTAATTGGTATACGTCGACTCACTCAAATACTCAACAATATATTACAAACTGTCCTTGAAATAAAATGAATGGAATATACCACCATGAACACGATTACTATATTTAAATAAATAAATTCATATATTTCACAATTTCTGGTTGTATTTTTGTTTAGAAAGCATCTTGTTATGTATTTCCCCCTCATTTTGTACAATAATTATATGTACGTAGATAGAAATTTCTTGTTAAATGCATTATACTTAAAAACATTTACAGAGAGAAATAGGGTTGAAAATATACTGGTGTTTTAGAACTACACTGAAGGTTTTGGAATATATCTTCGCAGATCCTTAAAAAAATATTGCACGAAATCAAGAGAAATTTGGCATAAAAATTGCCAAATAAAAATTGGTTGTCTTCGACCATGATCACGGACACACACTCTCTCGCGCGCGTTTGTGTAATTTTATTTTCTGAAGGCTTAGGATGCTTTATGTGGAGAAAGTTTATCTTTGAAAGTCTGAAATTGCTTCGAATTTCACATGAAGCTGGATATTTACCCTTGATGGATTAAAAAAAAAACTAGTTCTTTTTATTTAACCAAATAATTTACAAGAACTTAGCTTTTGAGAAGCCTTATGAAACAAAATTTAGCTGAAGATAAACAGGAAAACAATTTAACGAAATCGAGAAGGATATTTAATTTACAACTGAATTAATTCTAGATCTAGAAACATACTGAAAAAATAAGGATGGAATGAGATGCTTTAGTTTTTTTATTGCGTTATTTACATTAGTCTTGAAATAATTACATTGAAACAAAAAAATTTCCAAGACGTTTTCTATAAGAAAAGAATTAGTTAATGAATATCCCGAAACATTTCTTCATCGTTAATTTTGTTGTTTTTTACTTCCTACAAATAAAGAAAAACAAGCTTTTTAATGAAGTGGTTGCAGGTCATGAAACAGAGAAAAAAAGGACCTCAAATATTGTCCTAGAACAATATTTTTCTTTTAAATAAAAGAAAACTTCAATACAAACATACCTATCTGTAAACTTTACACTTAAAACATGCAGCAATAAAACAAGCAGAACTCCAAAGAACAATAACTTATTATCCAGGCTTACAAGCGAAAGTTCTGCTGCCACCAGTGAATAGCTAAATTTATTCGCATCATTAAAGAAAAGCAGAGAAAAAAATGGAACTTTATTAACAAGAGACTGCTCTCCAGAGGATCGAAGAAGACGTCCAATAAGCTTGTTTGCTTCCTATGACGTCACATACCCTGACAGGAAAGCCCCCGACATTGATAGATGGCTTCGAAGCAGAATCTAAATCCTTTATACTGGAATATTTTCCACAGAGTCATAAAAGAAGGATTTTTGTTCTTTGTTCTTTTTCTTCTTTTTTAGCCGCTATAGCACAATCTACTACTGATACAAAAATGAAATAGCTTTGCCTGCATTGCTCACCGATCTGGTATTTTGGGGGACTTTATTAAGAAAGAGTGAGCGATTTTCTTTTCTTAGTCCAAAAGAAAAACCAGAGAAAAAGATTAGGAAAAGGATACTTTTTTCATTTAATTAAAATTAATTGAAAAGCGGTTCCAGAATAAAATTTTGTAAGAAAGATTTGTCATGTAGGGGGAAATTAAATATATTAAAATTAATTATTCTCTTTCTGTTTTTTTTTGTGGGGTTTTGTACAGATTCTAAAACACTCATTAAGATACATTTATGTCAAGAGAAATAAAAAAAGCCACTTAATGTAAATTAAGATTAAGTATCAAAATTTTTTGGGATTTTGATATTATTGGAAAGATTAGTTCCTGAAATTTAGTTTTGCATTTATTACCCAATCGTACGTTAAGGATTACAGAATTTTTTTATCGTGTCTTTCATTGAATGAAAAGATCAAAATTCTTTATCTTTTAGCTGGCACAAATTATGACGCAACAAAAATTTCTTCTGTGAAAATGTGCATTATTTGATTGGAATTGGAACTAACTTGGTTGAAATTTGATTTATTTCTTTAGTTTTATTAGCTTTAACGAAGAGTGGCTAAGTGGTTCATTTTGTAGGGAAATATTACCAGACCGAAGTGTTTGAAACCAACGCTGCCCTTTTCAATCGGTAGCAGTATTCTCCCCAAATGCCTGGCTTATATTGTGAGCAGATTTTACATCATTATTACCGAGTTTGTAATAAAAAAATACACAAACGGTAGTCGAATTCCTATTTTTATGAAATTCAAAACCAAAAACAAAATTGAATATTTTTGAGAAAATCTTCTTTGTTGAAATGTGACTCTGGTAATTCGTTATGTTTTATGCTCTGGTACAGCTTTCATTAAGCTTTTGTTTTGCCAAAAACACAATCATCACGAAAATAGAGAGACAAATTTTCACATGTAAAGAAAATCAGCTATTTCATATGCACCAACCAGCGTTTCTCAAACTGCGGGGCGCGAGCACATTGAAAAATCGTAAGCAAAAGATTCTTTAAAAAAATTATTAATTTACTGAAAGTAAACAGAATACATTCTTATATAATAAAAAATACAGTACACATTTATTCTGATATAATAAACTTATAAATGCATCACTACTGCACAATGTATTTCCTAATTAATTTAACAATACGATTAAAACAAGTTTAATAATTAACAGTGACTCCATGAGCTTGTCATGTGTGTATAAAATTATATTCAAAATTAATACTTATCTTAGTTACTTGTATATTTTATAATTAATTTCTTAACTGAGATAAAAAGTTATGTGATTTGCTTCCCAATGCCACTATTTTCCACGCAGGTACGCGTGTGGGATGTATTGGGCCGGGGGGGGGATAAATAAGCAAATCTTCTGAAAAAAGTAAATTCTTCGCAAACACTGCCAACTTCCTTTTATTGCATTCTAAAGCCTTCGAAATAATTTTATGGATAGCTGTGCACAGAAAAGATCGTACTTCGAAAGGACGTATTTATATGTCCAAGGCAGTGAACGCTTTGAGTGAACGAGGTGTTTATAAATGCGTGGAGCACTTAAGAATTTAAAGTTGTAAAGTAGATTTAATTAAAACTATAGTATTGAATTCAATAACTACATTATTATTGTTAGGAAGGGGGGCGCGATGAAAATTATGATTTAGGGGTATTGGGTCGCAAGCAATGAAAGTCTGAGAAGCACTGCACCAACCTAAAGATTTTCTTTTAGTTCTATTATTTATGTGGCAAGTACATTTGTTTATTTTATCTGTTCATGCAATTTTTTGAAAACTTGATAAATTTTTTCTATTATTAAGATATTTGTGATTTCTTGTATACAATCGTTATCTGACATTTCTTTTAGTGTGAAAAAAGAAAAAAAAAGAGAAATATAAATAAATCTTAAAATAATGCCCGAAAAGAAAAATTATATGTAAGAAAAGAATAACATCATAAAACTGCAAGCTCATGCAATAGTAAATACTTCAAGAAAAATACGAATAAAACCAGCACAACGTATTCCGAAATTTTCAAATACGTACAATAGTTTCCATTAGAACCAGAGATATAAATTTTCAAACCAAGAACTTCAGCGATTGCGTAAATAATAAAACTAAATAAAAAGCCATTTTTCGAGCTTTTGTCATATGCAATCATAACCCGAAAGACAGAATAAAATAAAATGGATCTTTTTTTATATGACCTACAGTCTGAGATTTATTACTAACACATAAAGTTTAACAAAAAAATAAGAATAGAAAAATGTTCTTAAGCTTATATCTAGTTTAAACCGAAATATATATTTGAAACGAAAGAGAGCTGCTATAGAAATAGAATTTTTAAAAATTGAATACAATCTTATAGTGATAAAAATTTTAGTCAATTGCTTAATAAAATATTTACGTTTATACGAAAATATTTATGTTTCATCGGAACAGATGTTGTATAAGATATTACATGTTTCATATATGACACTTTTATATTGCTTTGAATAGTGATATTCTTGTACAGTAAATATTATAGAGAGAGAGAGAGAGAGAGAGAGAGAAAGAGGGAGTTCAGAAGAAATATCAAAATAATATTTATTCTTTTTCTGTTACTCACAAACTTAAAGTATCATGATTATATTTTCCCCATATAACTATTATTATAGCCAATTTTAAGGGGAAAATGCTTTGGCGCTTGATCTTATATTAAAAGAATAAATAAAATAATTGGATCCAAGCCATGATACATAATAATTTGGCACTTGATGGAATAAATTTAAAATTATCGTCTTCCTCAGCTATTTTGAATTTGTAAAGTTTATGTAAGTCCTTGTAATTTGTACTATTTTTATATATATATACTATCTTATTTAAATGTAAAAAATGAAAAAAATATATAATTTTTCATAAACTCTTTTGGTGCTTTTTTGGATGCATTTATTTCATTCAAATAACGCCGTAGCTTAGATTTGAGAAATGTATAAATTTATAGAATTAACTTTTTCATACCAACTGATACGAAATGGCAAATAAACAAAAGCCTTAAATCATAGGTTCTCAACGTAGGCGATAACGCCTCCTTGTGAGCTTTTGAGGATTTCAGGAGGCAGTAAAAGACCCAGAGAAAATTAGGGGGAGTTGAGGTGGTACGGAGAGCACACAGATTGACCAAATATAGTCTAAAAGAGACTAAAACACACTGATTATGTACTAACAAAAGTAAACTTTAATACTGTTTACTTTGTGTTGATTGTATGTATTTAAATCATTTCTATATCACATGTACGAAAATTCACATATTTCGATAGTTCGAGAAGTGGATGAAAAACTTAAATATTACAATACATTCAGACCTACTTTAAAACGAATGATATAGTAAATTTTAATTTCTGTAGTGCTCGTGTTGTCTTTGTCTGTTAGCAGTAGGGAAAATGTTTCGCCCACTGGATTTCATTACAAATATTATCCAAGAAGCATAATAAAATATGTTTATCAGGAATTAACGTGTGATTCTTTAAAGACTGAAACTGTCAATTTATATTTATCTTCGTATATCAAAACCCCTGCCTGTCTTTATAACAGGTAAGCTAAAACTTTTACTCCACTCTTTTAAATGAAGAAATTCAGTAGCCTTTCAATTCTAACACTATCCTACCTATAACTAAAATATATAATATTACACATTTAAATATATTTATGGTAAAAACTATTTCAAATTCGCAAGTAAAAAAATTGGGGTTTTAGAAAAAAATTAAATTAAAAAATATATTCTATTAGCAATAGCATATTTTTTTAAACTTAACTCTTGTTTTCACCATGTATTATGTACACTCTAGTTCTCCAGAATTTCTCTAGAATGGGAAGGACTGGTATCGAAATATTCACTAGAAAAGGGGGTGGTATCGAAATATTTACCTGAAAAGGGGTCGGTATCGAAATATTTACTAGAAAAGGGGACGCCAGTTCAAAAAAGGTTGAGAACCTATGCCTTAAATAATTAATTAAAAAAACCTTTTCAAAGCACGCGAAAAAGGAATGCTTATATCAATTTAAGGCTGTTGTGATCAGAATTTTATCAAACATGGCCTAAAAATAATAAAATATGAACTTTTTATGATATATTTCACTAATGTATTTTGCTCTAATAAAATTGTTTGCTTTGGAAGACAGTTGGTACAATAAATGTTTCTTAAGCTCAGTCAGGGAATAGTATCCCTGACTGGGTTATGAAATGATCAATTAAATCAATTTACGTAAGGAGTATGGAAAACAGTTTGCCTCACAAAAAAGTGCCTTATAAATATTTGCAAAGACATATCTAGTGCATTGTTGTTTTAAAAGTAAGATAATTATTTTAAAATTTATTTTTAAAAAACATACATTTAAAAAAAGAAAATTATACTCTAATTTTTAAAAAATTAGAATGAATCCGTTTAACAGACGCGATTATGACAATGGAAAGGAGAATCAGTTAAAACAATTAAATATTTATAAAGATGAGTGCAGTACCACCTTTTATATTGTATCCGGGAAAAAATCATTAGAGTTATAAATATTTTAAATTCAAAATTCACTAAGTTTTAAAGATAAATTGAAATTTATTGCATTCTTTCATGTGTTTTGTGATTTGGGCACGTATTTACTTCCGTTTGTATTGTTAATAATTTTCTTAAGAAAAAGATTTTTTATGTACCATGTTTTTATAACCTTTTTCATGCATTGTCACCCACTTCTGAACTATAGTCTAAATTTCAAGTTTCTCGCTCATTGGGAAGTTAATTTAAAATCAATTACAAAATCCCCCCGGATAGACATATAAGAAAGCGAGTTAATAAAAACATAATACCCTGGGAGCCCCTCTTTGACCCGAGAGCCACAAAATTGAATACGTAAACGCAACTCTACCCGTGCTATCGACAGGTGGTCTTTGTTCGTGTAAATTCGTGGAAGTTCCGGAATTACTGAGCCCCTGTCGAAATCGGGGCTCACCTCTTCGAGGGCCTGAGCTTGAGACTAGAACTTCTTTTTGTACATTTTCATGCATTGTTATCCAGTTCTCAGTTATGGTTCAAATTTAAAGTCCTTAGCCCACCCGGCAGTAAGTTTAAAATCAATTACAAAATTCCCCCCGAACAAGCTTCTTCGGGGGCCTGGGTTCGAGATAAGAACTTTTTATGCATTTTTCTGCTTTGTCATCCACTTCTAAGCTATGGTCTAAATTTAAAGTCTCTAGGTCATCGGGAAGTTAGTTTAAAATCAATTACAAAATTCCCCCCGGACAGACAAGAAAGCGAGTTAATAAAAACAAGGTAAAATGTACACTCTATAACAGCGCTTTTCAAGCTATGGAGCGCGCCCCCTGGAGGGGAGTGATGACCCTAGGAGGAAGGCGCGAGCATATTAAAAAGTCGAAAACAAAGGAGTATTCAAAAAATTATTAATTTATTGAAAGTAAACATACAAAACGCATTCGGCCGTAATAAAAGAAAAACATTCACTCAATACACTTATAAATGTATCAGTACTGCACAATGTATTTTATAATTAATTTAACAATACTAAGTAAAGAACAAATTTAATAATTACTACACGGGCTTGTCATATATAAAATAATACGCAAAAATTAACAATTAATTTGATATTTTGTTGATAACTGTTTATAATTAATTCCTTAACTGCCGATTAAAAGTTACGCAATTCGCTCCCCAATGCACTGTTTTGCACGTATGCCCGTGTATGTTATGTATTGGGAGGAAAATAAAAGGAATAAATACACTGCTGGCCACCGTAAATGCAACACCAAGAAAGACAAGAGATAGCACAACAAAATTTATTTTGTAGATAACATGTTGACCAAGTATCAAATGATTAAATTTATAGACTTCTGCGAAGTGTGGTTCCTGCCAGAATCAGTAGCCAGAGTAGCCGCCATTCTTGGAGATCACCGCTGCCAACACGCCTCGGCATTGGTTCAAAGAGACTTTGGATGTGTTCTTGGGTACAGCCGACTAAGCAGCTTCCACACGTTGCCAAAGTTGATCTGGTGTGGCAGCTGGGGGTGTAATCTGTGTCAATCGTTGAGCAACCATGGACCACATGTTTTCTATCGGTGAAAGATCCGGGGAGCGAGCCAGCCAGGGAAGCAGTTCAATCTGGTGATTAACGAAGAACCTTTGGACAATGCGTGCCACGTAAATATGGCTGTGGCCAAGCCCTGAAGGTAAGGAAGGACAACTGGCTCCAACACCTCGGAGATGTAGCGCTGACTGTTTAAAGTACCGGCAATGAGTACTAGAGGAGTGCGAGAGTGATATCCAATACCGCCCCATACCATAATACCCGGTGCAGGACCAGTGTCACTGTGCATAACGCAGCTGTTCAGCACCCTCTCTCCACGGTGTCTCCAGACTCGAATCCGACCATCGTGGTGTTGCAGACAGATGCGTGACTCGTCAGTAAAGACAACTTCATTCCATTCTGCCGCCCACATCCTCCTCTCATCGCACCATTGGCGGCGGACACGTCTGTGGTTCGGCGTCAAGGGTAGACCAAGCAATGGACGTCTTGCGGACAGACCACTCTGCTGTAAACGACGTCGAATGGTACGCGCAGACACTGAATGATGCGTTACAGACTCAATGTGCTGTTCGTGATGTGGCTGAGCGATCCGCCCTGCCATGCGCACAATTTGCCTGTCCTCACGTGAAGTGGTGCCTGAGGTGGATGCGATCGACCACGTAGTCCGTCGTACCCTCCTGCATCCAACGGTCACATATCCGCATTACAGTTGTTTGGTTTCGTCCAACACGACTACCGATTTTCCTGAAAGATTATCCACAATCTCGGTAAGCCACTTTATCCTTCCTCTGTCGAACTCGGATACTTGATCAAAAGCTGATCGCTGTTTTCTACGAGACATAACTGATCGGTTTTTGAAAAACCACAAGAAAACCACAATTGACGAACTTGAAATCGTCGAAATCTCCAAGCCTTAAATAGCGCTTTGAGGTGGCGCCACAGGCGTGCGTGATGTGTGTCTGCACTGAAATTCTAATCATTTGCATATCTCACCTCCGCTAATGCATGCTGTAAATTTCATGTTATTTGCGTGCTTCCTTCAGGGTGTTGCATTTACGGTGGCCAGCAGTGTATAAGGAAATCCTTCGCTAACACTGTCAATGTATTTTTATTGCATTCCAAAGCCTTCGAAATAACTTTATGGATACGAGTGCGCAGAAAAAATTGTATTTCAGAAAAATGTATATGTATATCCACGAAATTCACCCATTGACTGAGCGAGACGTTTATATACACCGTCGGCATTAAAGAGGTAAAAGTCGTATTGTAGTTTTAACATCAAAGTATCGTACTTTCGAATTCAATACATTGTCATTGTATGGAGGTAGGGGGGGGGGGCGATGAAAATTATGGTTGAATATTGGGTCACAAGTGTTGAGAGTTTGAAAAGCAAAGTTCTATAACATAAAAGGAGACGCATCAAGAAGGGATTATCCAAATTGAGGGAAAATCGTAGGTGGGATACACATGTATTAAAAACAAAACGTTTACAGTATCTTACGAATTGAATGTTTTATTAAAGTTTATTCAGGAGATACAGTTACAAAGGAAACAATAATGCGTTAGCTCACCCACTATATGCAAGCTGTTACCCGGTTGGACATTGACTTACTGAGTTGACAGATATTCTTTGCCATACACATTCCAATTGGTGAGTTAGATCGGCACTAAACAGGGATGGGCAGGGAAGCCTGCTCATCAGACCTCAAACGTGTTCTGTTGGAGAAGATATGACAATTATGCTAACAAAGAAGTGTTGAAGAAGTACGAAGACAAGTAGTAGTGCCTAACCGAGTATTAACCTATAGAAATATAGCCCTAAGATCTATGAAAGGAAGAGCAACACTACGAAGCAAAGTAATTAATCAATGCATCGCCGTACTGCAAGTCAGTGCTTCTCAAACTTTCAATATTTGCGACCCATTATTAAATAATAATTTTCATCGATCCCTCCTTCCTTACAATAACAGTATATTGAATTCAATAATACTATACTTTGACGCTAAAGCTATAATACTACTTTAATCTCTTAAATACCACCGGCGTATATAAACGTCTCGCTCACCCAAAGCGTTAATTGCCCGGACGTATATATACGCCTTTGCCGAAGTACGATCTTTTCTATGCACTGCTATCCATAAAATTATTCGGAAGATTTTGGAATGCAATAAAAGGACCTTGACAGTGTTTGCGAAGGATTTACTTATTTCAGAGGATTTGCTTATTTATTCCTCCCCTCCCCCCAATACATCACATACGCGTACCTGCGTGGTAAATAGTGGCATTGGGAAGCAAATCACATAACTTTTTATCTCAGTTAAGAGATTAATTATAAACCATACAAGTAACTAAGATAAGTATTAATTTTTGAATATAATTTTATACATGACAAGCTCATGGAGTCACTGTTAATTATTAAACTTGTTTTAATCGTATTGTTAAATTAATTAGGAAATACATTGTGCAGTAGTGATGCATTTATAAGTTTATTATATCAGTATAAAAGTGTATTTTATTTTTTATTGTGTCAGAATGTATTTTGTTTGTATACTTTCAGTATAAATTAAAATTTTTTAAAAATAATTATTTGTTTACGATTTTTTAATATGCTTGCGTTTTTTTCGTTGAGTTATCATGCCCCCAAGGGAGGGGGGGGGTGCCCTACAGTTTGAGAAACGTTGCTGTAGGTGTCAGGGATGTAGTCAAGGGTGTCCGGCTATCAAATGGAATGGTACTCCTGTCTATAACTTCTAGTTCTCGGAGTAGGTGGCGGTTACCTCAGTAAATATCATTCCTAGGGATTGCAATATCGGACCAAAAGTTCAATACCGGTATTCGGTATTTCTTAGAACTTAATACTGGGATACCGGTTTTAATACCGGTATTCGAAATTTTAGAAAAAGAAAGAAAACACAGATGTTTTTTTTTCTTACTTTTACTTCCAGTTTTATCACAGAGTGTAAATATCACAAGAAATAATTTTTAACTTATAAATTATAACAGTATATAAGGAATCACAAAATAAATAAATAAAGGAATATCTTATTTATTTAAATCACAAAAAGGTGCAAATACCACTGTTCAGTCTGTGGTATTATTACGAATTACTGACATGTTCTTAATGTTTGAAAAGTCAAATGTTTGAAATGTGTTCTTAAAAAACACAATGCATCAATTGAACTGTCATTAAGCCTGAAACATAATCTTGTGCAAAAAATACCAGCTGTCAAAAACGCTCTTTCGGCATCTACGCTAGTTGGTGGTACTGTTACAATGCGCGATATACTTTTTCCAAGTACTTGTCTTTAAATCCCTCATCTTCAAATAAATCGGTTTCTCGTCGAATGATTTTGGATATAGCTGATCTCTGTACTGTATTTTGGTTTCTTGAAATTTTTTTAGTTATGGCTAATTCTAATTTTTGTTCAAGAGACAGTTCCTTTTCACTATTGACATTAGTATCATAACCTTCGATAAATGCACCGAATTCTTCTGAATGTGGATTGGTTTGTGTGTAAAAATTTTTACCTTGGCATCATTGCCAAGTGCGCATATGGTAAAACAGCAGTTAGTGTAATAAATAACCTCTGAGGACTAAGGTACCGTTTGCTGAGTCACTCACCATTGTAGTAACCAGTTTTTCAGTTATATTTTGGTTCATTGATAAGGATGCTTTAGAAACAGTAACCTCCATTCGTACGATCACTTTGTCCTTGCTTTTTATCGTCGCTATTGCCCGAGACCGAACAATATCTTCTTGACGCTCTGTAAAGCCATAGTTCACGCATTTATGTCAACACCGGAAAATAATAACATTGCTACGATCTAAATTCCGAGCAATCCTGTGATTTGAACACCCTATTGTTTTTTATCCTAATCGTACGTCATCTCTCAAATAGTGACAGTTGCTCATACTGTTCACGGATTCTTCTTCAAGGAATTAATACAGTCCACATAAATCTGCGTTATCATATTCACAGGGAAACCCTCTTAGCTCTGGTATGTCCTTTATTTTATTTCAACTTTTATGCTATACATAAAAGCTGAAATCAGGCGAATTTTTTGTTTTTAATTATTGAGTATTTATAATGCAAAAACTGTTTCTTTTCCGGTTAATATTTCATTTTAATTTTGCTTATTAAAAAGCATTTCAAGTAAAATATGCATGATTATATAGATCATAGGTTCCCACCTTTTTTGAACTGGAGTCCCCCTTTTCTAGTGAATATTTCGATACTGCCCCCTCCCACTCTAGAGAAATAAGAGTGTACATAATGCATGATGAACAAACGCACAAGGGTTAAATTTTAAAAAAAATATTTTTTAATTAAATTTTTTTTTCTGAAGCCCGAATTTTTTTACTAGCGGATTTGAAATATCCATTGCCACAAATATATTTAAATGTGTAATACTATATATTTTAGTCATACATAGGATATAGTTGGAATTGAAGCACGCTCTACAGAATGTCTTCTTCATTTAAAAGAGTGGAAAAAAAGTTTTAGCTCACCTGTTATGAAGACAGGCAAGAGTTTTGATGATAACGAAGTAATTCATAATAAACTATTGCTTTCAAAATGAATATAAATTTGCAGTTTCAGCCTTTAAAGAATCACACATTAATTCCTGGTTAACATATTTAATTATGTTTCTTGGATAATATACGTATTGAAATGCAGTGGACGAAAATTTTCCTACTGCTCACAGACAAACACAACACGTGCACTACAGAAATTAAAATGCACTATATCATTCACTTTAATGTAGGTCTGAATGTAATGTAATCTTAAGTTTTTCATCCACTTCCCGAACTACCCAAATATGTGAATTTTTTTACATGCGATATAGAAATGATTTAAATAAATACAAGGTAAACAGTATTAAAGTTTACTTTTGTTAAAATAATCAGCATGTTTTTAGACTATATTTGGTTAATCCGCCCAAGCCCCTACGTGCCATCTCAACAACCTATAATTTTCTCTGGGTTTTTTACTGCCCCCTGAAAGCCTCAAACGCCCACATTGAGAACCTATGATACAGATGTTAAATAAATGAGACTAAATTTAAGAAACGGGACCATGGAAAGAGCTGGTAGCTTAGAATATACTGACGATGGTTGCGTCGAGCTGTTGGCACGATTCCTAATTCATTTCGTGGAATAATTGAGGCTATTACATATATATATATATATAGTATTCTTGTTCAAACATGTTGCATTAGATGTTTAATAATAATGGAGGACACAGTTTAATAATAGTGAAGAAAAAAGTTTCGATCTTCGAAATAATATTTAGCTGATGGTTAGAATTTTGTGAGGTTTGGTGTTCTTCAGTTGAACAGAAACATTATTAGCAACAGAACATTATTTAACAGAAGAATGTGCTTTATAAAATCAATGTAACTGTTATAAACACTTCGCTGTAGATTTGTGAATATTTTTTGTCATTTATGTACACAATCACACACAGCTAAGAATTTTTTAAGATTCAAAGTAGTTCAATGTTGTAAAATAGCTTTGATGAGATCGCGAGCAGCTGTTCGATCGTAATATTTTCTGATTACTTTTACTCTTAAAAATTTAGTCGTATTTCCCATTTTTATCCCTTGAGGGTTATGAATTGAAGTATGTTGGGTGAAGTAAAACCTCAATCACTTTACCATGGCCCGAAATTATTAAGGGCATCTCTAATACCGGTCTTTTTATAACGATGGGAGAATATCACATGAAACATAACCCAACTATTTTTTTAATGTATTTTTGAAATACCGAAGTTTAAAAAATAACCACAATATTTTATGTGCATCTTATTTACTTTAACACGATTTAGGATCACTTATTGTTATGTAAAGAAAGAAAAGAAAGTCATCAATTGTTCTAGTTTAATTTTCGAAGACTTAAAATTCGTGCAAGTTTAGAAAATCCTTTTTGAACATTGAGCCAAACGTAAGACATTCCTAAAATTCTAACCAGAAACAATGACTTGTCCTCCCTGGGTACCAAAAATTATATAAAGACTTTGAAAAATAGGCGGACAACTTTTCTGATTCATCTCGTTGTAAGCTAACACGTTTATTTTCAACAATTAATTAATATTAATTCTTTATTTTTTCAAATGGGCTGTGGATTGGTATTTTTACCATTGCAGACTTAGTAAGTCCTCCGGAGCTGATATCATTTTTGGTGTGGTACCATATAGGTATATACCAATTGCCACGGTGTAATGTTGCCTCCCAATTTCCTTCCCAGAGAGAGGCATTTGAGCTCTGAAGTTGCAAAATTGAACAATGAATATGATTTTGCTGAGAGCACCCAAGCCAAATAGATACTCTAGGAATCTTTAATATGCAACATAGTCATACGAAAGGGACGCTGTCGATTTTTTTTATCATGAAAATCCATCGACTTGGGGTAGGGTCGAACCCACAATCTTAGCCGTACTAGGACAGTGCCTAACCAACTACCCAGATGACAATTAATTCATATTAATTCTAATACTTTTTTATTTTAGGTATTAATCCTTTATCAAGGCAATACGCCTGTGTTCCTAATTTTATTTGACTTATTAATTGAAATTTGTATAAATTTAATGTCAATGTTAAATGTATAAAAGTGTTATGCTAAATGTATAATGTTAAATGGTATACTGTTCAATATGTAAATGCAAATATTCATTCTACAAACTTATGCAGTGGGTTTTCAACACTTTTTACATGGCTTTTCAAATTAAATAAGTTTTTATTTCATCTTACATATTCTTTGGATAACACTTTTTTGGAATACATCCTTTTTTTTAGTCACGCTGATCATGTCTATCTTTTACACAGTTTTATAAACGGGTTTCCGAGGAACGTATTCACTGATTAGAAAAAAATTACGTGAATTTCTTCGAAAAGAAGTAAGGTTTAATTTTTCTCTGAAAAAAGCTTCTTTTATGATAGAAATTTGATGCGCGTTATGTAAGCATAAAAACAATTTTAAGAACTTTGCGAATAACATAATAAGCAAAATATGCTTTTTAATAATTCCGTGTCTTGGGTAATTTGAAACTATGTTTATAAGATGAAAAAAATTCGTAAGAGTACTCTAAGATAGAAAGAAATGTTGTAATATTCTGCCTCTGACCGAAAATTTCATACGGGAATTTCTGTATTTAAGTCGGACTAGAGTTCCCATTACAGCTCCCTATAGTGTACTAACTTTCTCATAATCTGTAATAGAATGCATAGAATCCGGTAACTAATCTAGAAGGCAGGTTTATTGTTGCAAAAATGGAATAAATTCCATACCAGAACAAATGAGAAAGTTAATAATGAAGTAAATATTGCGGAAGTATTGCTTAAAGCAAGGCAAAAATTCATTATTCTTGTCTGACTATCTCGTTTCATATTTCAAAAGAAATAAGGGTTTTGATTAGTATAAAAACAAATTATATTATCCTACACAAAAGATGTTTGGAATAGTTGGGTTCTGGAAGTATTTTGCTCTATATATTAATGTTTATAAGTAAAATTGATTTCTCTCTAGAGTTATAAATAAATATTCATTTATCTGTTTTTGCAATGTCAAAGATTGCATTTTGTTAAGTATTTGTAAAACCATTCTTAAAATTATATATTGTTCTAAAATTTATTAATTTTATAAATAAAATTCCACAAAACATTATTATTATTTCTAAGCACGTAATTCTGGTTTCAAAAAAATTTTGAAACCAGAAAAATGAAAATAAAACAGTTGATTTTAATTTGATAATATTTACTTTGATGCTCTGAATTGAATTGAAACGAATAAGAATCATACAAAACATTAAATCTAAAACATTCGTCAACGAGCTTTTAAAATGAAATAGTTATAATTGTCCTATCATATTAAAATTAAAATTATTCAAGATCCATAATTACATTTTCTTAATCAAGGAAGGTTTAAAATGTCCCTCATTCACTCATTCATTCACTCGTTCACTCAAGACAACATTTCCGGAAATATTAAAGCTACAAATGTGAAATTTGGTAGGCAGGTTTCTTTTGCTCAGTAGAAATCCACTAAGAACTATTTTTGTAGAAATCAACTCTATAGACGGGAGTTGCAGGATTATAAGTGCGCTATAGAAAAAAAGAAAAAGTTCCCCTTTTTTGGTTTATTAGAACTACTCACTTGAAAGTTGCCAAGCATGTCCTTTTATTGAGTAGAGATCCGTACAGAACGAGTTTTTTTTGTCGAAATCGACTCTGAGGGGAAATTGCAGAGGTAACGGGAGCTTTATAGATAAAATAAAAAAGAATCACATTCTTGAAGTATTACACAAACAGACTTGAAATTTGACTCGCAACTTTATTTTGTTGCGTAGTGATTCGTTAAAAATGGGTTTTGAAGAATTCGAATCCCAAGGGGATTAAGAGAGGGTGATATAAATAAAAACTTCGTCTCTGAACTGTAAGATCTGCAGGCTATAAATTTAGCAGGAATGCTTCTTTTGTTGAGTAGAGATCTTTGATGAACGAGTTTTGATTTACTCCCAAGAGGGGTTTGAGGAGAGTTATAGAATAAGAGAAATTCCCTTTTTTGAACTATTAGTCCTAAAAACTTAAAATTTGGTAAACATGTATCTTTTGTTGAACAAAGATCCGCTAAAAATAGTTTTTGTGAAAATCGACTCTTTGTGGGGGATATGGGGAAGTAAAAAATAAATATACCTTCTCTTTAGAAATTCGAGCCTTTTCATTTTTTAAATCAAAAGGCGAGGGCCATAGGAATGTTTTCTGCACAAACAAATGCTTTAAATGCTAGAACTTAGATGTCAACAACTTAGAAAAAACTGTAAATAAATAGGGCTAGGAATCTTAGACATTTAGCACTGGAGATCATTAACAGCATCCCCAATGATGCAATCAAGATATATACCGATGGTAGTAAAATATCTGACCAAGCCGGTAGCGGTATCTATATTGATACGCCCCAGGTAAAATTGCCTTGGAAAAAACCAAATCCAGATTTCTGCTCAGTTTTCAGAAGTGAATTAATAGCCATTGACATGGAACTAGAGGTCATTCTATTTAAGAAGAGAGAATTAAGGTGATCTTTGGATTCTCTCCGATAGCCGTAGTTCGCTTCAACACCTTTACAAATGGTTTATTGTTGGCGACAAAACCGATATCTCCATCTTACACAAACTAAAACATATATCTCTGCACCATGATATCTTTTTTCAGTGGATTCCATCTCATGTCAAACTTTACGGCAATGAAATTATAGACACACTAGCGAAGAAGAGCTGTAATCTTCTTCCTCCTCATCCGCCCTCTTACCTGTTTGAAATTATACTCCTTAAAAAAATCTCAAAATTTGGTGGAGTGGTGGGTGCCTTTTACTCACATCGGTATGCGGGTAATAGACCCGGTCTGGCCTAGCCCTCAAGTGGGCCAGATGCTTCCAAACTACACATCTCTCGTCTTGCCAGTGGCCACATCTAGTGCCTATCATTCTTCACGAACAAAAAGATCTCCATCTGTAGAAGGTGTCAAGATCTTCAGGCTTCTAAACACGTAGTGCGTTGCAAATCTCACAAGCAAAACTCTACACTGAACCCATTCTTGTTCTGGACTTTTTGAGAGTCAGCGATTTAATTGTTCTTGTTTGACTTTGTCAGTCCCTGAAGGATTAGCAACAATAACAACACAACATAAAAATGAACATATATCAAGAAGTATCCGATGATGTGGGAAAAATAACGGTTAGTCTATATATATATATGGATGTTTGTATATATGCGACCTCACTTCATTCCAACATCATTCATCTTACCACTATAAAAATTGGCATGTATATGTATTTTTTGTGAAGAAGGTTTTTGTGCTATCCTCTTCGATGCAGCTCCCCATCCGGTGGTGCTACAGCATATCAACTTCTGCATTGCTCAATCAATCGACAAGTTGCCAACCTGGTCACCCAAAATGATGCCAACTTGGTTCTATCGTCAACATTTCGCTATGTTTCCATTGAATCGCCATTATTCCATTGGAACGGCGTTGCTTGCGAATATTACAATTTTAAAATAAAATAAATACAACAGAAATTAATATTAACGTATTACGCATCCAGATATAAATTATTTACACTATTTTAAGCATTCATTACGCAAAATTTGTAGCAATGTGTTACTTTTTCTGAGCAGAGATTAGCTTAGGAAAGTGTTTTCAAAAATTGACCCACTAGAGAGTTATGGTAAAATACCACGGATAGTTATAAACAAAAAAATCCTTTTTATCAGCTGTTAAATCTACAGACTTAAAATATAACATATATGGTTTTTTTTGTTCAACTCAGATATGCAAAAAGTTTTTTTTTGTTTAATTTACAATTTACATAAAATTAACTCATTAAAAACATTCATAATTTAGCGAAGTTCATGATAAAAACAATTGTTAATATACGATTTTAAATTTTATCACAAGCGTTGCTAAATGTACAAAATCACTTAAAAATTCTGTGAAGGAAATTATAACAGCTTAAGTTTTTTTCGTAAATAATGTTATTTCAGAGCAGCATCCACGTATCTAATAAGACACATTCAATTTGTGAACTGTATTCCAATTCAAGAATAAAGTCAACTCAGCATTACAAAAAATATCCTTTGATTGTGATTTTATTCCGTATTCAAATCGAAAGCAATTAATTCACTTGATCAGTAAGTTCGTGTCATTCTAATCAAATAACAACTTTTGCGAAACAATCCCTCTCACCAATGAAAATAAAAGTCGCGAATCATTCGCTAGAGTTTCCATCTAGTTTAGAGATTTTGGAACTCAATGGTAACAGGATCAGAGAGCAAACATAGGTCTGTGTTCTTAATCAATTTAGGAGGCTAAATCAAATTTTCCTATTCTGGAAGCAGTCTGCAGAAGAAAATTGAATCATCTCACTCAATTTAGGCTTAGCGCCTTTTCGACTAAAACATTACTGCTACTTGTTTGCGAACTTTTGTACTTTTTTACTCGTTTTCATACAATTGATATTTTTGGATCACATAGATAAAAGTTTGCAGAAAATGGAGGATTATAGCATGATATATTTTCCAATGCAAATACCGGATAGAATCGAATTGAATGATTCATACTAAGATTTTTCAACGAATGATTTGTATCTATAACACCCCGTTCTCTTCTAGTAAATGTAATGAATCCAAATGAAATATTTTCTTTAAAAATTCCATGTTTGTGTTCAAAGTTATCTTAAATGGGGAAGTTTAACTCATTGGAAATGTGTTATTGTACACGGAACTGAAAAGAACTCATAAATAAGATGAAACGTAGGCTTTAGTTAAAATGAAAATAGGTATTTTTTCATTAAGTAATTAAATGTATTGTAAAAATAACAAACGGTTTAACTCAGGCGTAGGCAAATAGCTGCCCTCGGGTTACATGCAGCCTGCAGAGAAGTTTTTTGTGGCCCATTAAGACTGTTAGAAAACTAAATATAGAGAAAATGTTCTGTATATTGGGGTTGACAAATATTTGTTAACAAAGTTTTTCTTGCATGAAAATCAGCCAGAGTAAATATAGATGCAAGTTGGCTGACTTTAACTTGTAGGCTATGATAAGAATTTCAACAAGTAATCTCACTCATGATTTCAAAAAAATTGTACAAAAGTGTTACAGGGTATACGTGCTTCATTAAACTAATTCCAAAAATTAAATGTGCTTGTAGCTATTGAAGAAATGAAATAAGCACAGTAAATAAATTGAATAAAACGACTACCATTTTTTTAAAACTTATACTTATTGATTTTTATGTAGTATAATTTATACCTTACCTAAGATACAATTTACATCAGTTTATACCTTATGCAACGTTAAGTTATGACTACCCTAAAATTGTCAATTTTGCCAAAAATTGACAATTTTTTTATGATTTTATTTTATAGACTATGTTATTAGCTTTATAAAAATACAAATTTTATTATTTTCCATTCACTGGAACAAAAGCTACAAGTGTTTTAGTAAAAGCAAATACCACTATTTTAAGCAAGATATATCATATTTTAAAATGCGACTTTATTAAGATTTTATTTTATAGACTATGTTATTAGCTTTATAAAAATAAAAGTTTATTATTTTCCATTCACTGGAACAAAAGCTACAAGTGTTTCAGTAAAAGCATATAACATATTTTAAGCAAGATATATCATACTTTAAAATGCGTTTTACTCGAAATGTGTATTTTTGAAAATGCTCAAACAGGGACAGCAATTGTTCAAAAAGTTTGTGGTGTTTAGATTTATTTAATACATTTTAAGATAAATATGCTAAAATTAAGAAGAGAAAAAAACTATTATTACTAAAATGGGGAAAAAATCGGTAAGAATTTAAAAAAAACAACTCAAGCGCGGCTTATTCTGTATCAAAAGTTTATGAACAATTTTTCAATTCTGATGTCTTGCTGTGTTACTCATTTTTGAAATGATCTTCAAGATAAGAGATATTTTAATTTTTACAAAACCTGGAGCACTTTATCTTAGTTATTATATGAAATTGCTTAAAAAAACAGTCATTATATTCACATAAGGGACTGTAAACTTTTAAATAAAAGTGAAGGTTAAAACACTTCTACTATTTTACGGAGTATGCACAAAAAATTTCAGTTAGCTATTTTCAAAACGTTTATAGCAATCCCTGGCCTTATTAGAGGATTTTTAAAAGAACACATATCGAGTAAAACGCGTTTTAATGTTTGACATCTTGCTTAAAGTAATGGTATCTGCTTTTACTAAAACATTTGTAGTTTTGGTTCTAGTGAACGAAAAATAATAAACTTGTTTTTTTTATAAAGCTAATAAGATGGCCTATAAATAAAATCCTAACACAATTGTCAATTTTTGACAAAATTCATAATTTTAGGGTAGTCGGATACCTTAATAATTAATGATGTATAATAATCTCATTTTTAAGAAATTCCATTCAGTTCGAAGAGGTCTTTAGACTAAGACAAATTCTTAATTATGCTCAAGAATATCGAGAAGGAAAAAAAACTCTCAAATGAGTATAGTAAACACATAAGAATTTAAAAAATTCTAATTTATTATGTTCTAAATTCGAATTTATTATGTAATAAGCAAGAACTGAACTTCATACATAAAAAAACGAAGCTTTTAAACAAAACTTGCAATTGAGTTTGAGCATTATTAGTTTAGTACTTTGCATTCATATTTTTCGTTCATTGCTATTGCTAAAATTTTAAAAGACGAGATATGTGGTTTTAAAAGCTATAGCATTCAAAACATGATTGTCTATTATGAATATTTTACTGAAGAGCTTCAGTTGCAGAAATAGTTTCACTAAACAGAAAAAAGGTATGAGATCTATGTATTGATTTAAATAATAAAATATCCCAGTTTAGAATTTATTCAAGATTTTGAAACAGCTGAATTTTACACTGCAAGACATCACTTTTTTAAATTCACACATTCAAAATGCTGTTTGTAAAATTGCAACACCATGAAAGAATCCTAAGAATTAAATGAAATTTAATACACAAATGACTTGTATTAGTACAAATAAATGACGAAATTTTCAAAGCAAAAAAACAATATTAATTGTCCGAAATCAGTATTTGGTGTAGCCACCACGTGTTGCAATAAGTGCTGCTATGCGACGTGGCGTGGAGTGAAACAGATTTTGAATGTCTGCTTGTGGAAGAGAATTACATATTGCTTGTATGCGCAGCAAAAGTTCGTCTTTTGAAGCTGCAGGACACGGATCACGAGCGAGACGCCGACCAACCAAATCTCACACTTGCTCAATGGGTGAAAAGCAGGCCAAGGAAGAAGTTGCATGTGTTGGGATGAACAGAAGTCTCGAATAGTTTTTGCAACATGTGGGCGGGTATTATCCTGCTGAAAGATAGCTCCAGGGATGCCTTGAAGGAAGGGAATGACTTTGGACTGTAGCACTTCACGGACGTACCTGTTGCTATTGATATTATCCTCAATTCGTAGCAAATTGGATCGTTCATGATACGAACCGCACCCCAAATCATAACTCTGGGTATTAGGCTACTATGTCATTCGATAAAGCACTCTGGAAGGCAGCGTTCACCGGCATAGCGTCTAACACGAATGCGACCATCATGGTCTCACAAATTGAAGCGTAATTAATCTTAAAAGACAACTTGGTGCCAATCAGCTTGCCATGCTCTGTGCTCATGAGCCCATTGCAGACGTCGATGGTTTGCCGTGAGGGTGATACAGTATAAAGACACCCTTGCACGCAATCCACGGTGCAGCAGACGTTGACAAATTGACGAAGCCGACATTATTATACCTATAGCACTAGACCAATGTACTGCCAACTGCCTGGAGGAAGCTGTACGCTCACCGCCATGCGGAGCAGGTGTCGATCGTCGCACGCTGACGTCACCTTCCACCGTCTAGTGCCAGTTTTTCGAGTTGTTCAGTGCTCGTCGGTCCACTGCTTCCAAACTCGCATCACTGTAGGACTGTTCCACAGCACACGAGCTCCTATTGCGTGATAGGAAAGTCCCCCTTCTGAGAAGGCTGATAATCCTCCCCCTTTCAACCTCCGTAAGTTGTTAAAATATCTCCTTATTTCGCCGTGGATGCATACTTAGGTCTCACTAAACGTTCGCTACTAACAAATAATCATTAACTATTTTCAATGTCCCGTTACACCCCTCTATTTATACGCTTTCAGCATCAGTTCAGAGGGTGCTGCGCACTCCATGCATGCGTGGTGGCTCTGAAGCTTTACTATTTTACGTAACATTCTATAATTGATATTTGCTGCAAAGTTCATTCATTCTGATGATTCCTTCATGGTGTTGCATTTTTTACAAACAGCAGTGTATATTTCACTTAGAAGTGACGTGGTAACTCAAGTTCACAATTTGATAACTTTTCATATGATTCTACGCAAACCGTTAAGCTAGAAGAGATAAAATTAAATTTATATAAAAAATAGTTTTCTTTTATGCTTAAATATTTTTATTATCATATCATGTGTTAAAAACGTATTCCTAGTAAAAAATCTTCCCTCTCTCTTTTTAATATATATGTGTATATAAATAAAACATCATATTTACACACTTGATATTATAACAATATCAAACTAGAAAGGAAACGGCATTTGTAATCAATTTCCTATGGAATTGTGGGAATGAAGTTGTTTATTCAATTACCGAGCAACATATAATTGAATAAATGCTCTCGCAATACTTCTTTGTCCTTTCAATCAAATTAGGAAATAAAAAGGCAAATAAAGTTAGCTTTCCGTCATGGCTAAGGAAAAAAAATGTCAATGACTTATTTTCCTTACTTAAATATGAATTATTTTCATTAATACACTCATTACTATTAATGTGATCAAAAATGACTCTACAAAGGGAATTTATATTTGAACAGCATCAAAAGAGAAATTGATTTAAGAAGAAAAAGTGAAATTATCAGTTTTTAAGTAATGTTTAATCACAGATTGTATGTCTACTGGCAATGAATGAATCCAAATGAAGAGAGGGAAAGAAAGAAATTGTATAAAATATTCGTAATGAAGGATGTGCAAATACAAAAATGAAATAAACATCTTTCTGCTGTTACTCATTTAGCATAAGCAAATTACCTAGTTATGGTATTACACTACTTTATAAAACTAAATCATTTCGAACAAATTAAAAAATTTCAAAATTCTCTTATAAGATAGAGTAAAATCTTTTTAGTAATTCTTGAAACAATGTAGCCGAAACAAAAAAATACTTTATATAATCTATACTAATATATAAAAGAAAGAGTTTGTGTGTGTGTGTGTGTGTGTGTGTTTGTGTGTTTCACCTATTCCGACCAAATTAAGCAACCCAGGAGTATGAAACTTGGCATGTAGAAGCTATAGGTCGTTATGCTATTAACCTCGAAGAGTTTTTTTCGAAATTTGCTTTAGATATTTTTAAAATTCAATTTTTATGCGATTTTTCAGCTAAATGGAGATATGACGTCATCAGCCATGTCAAGTCTTAACTTTTGCGAAAATTAATATTTTTGAGCAGTTTTGGAGGGGATTTTAGCACATTTAACTGTAAATATATTTTAGTTGTATTTATTCATTTTTTTTAAACTCTTTGTGGAGGAATTACATTTGTTTTTCAAAAAAATAGTCTTAAAAAAATGTTTTTCTAAATTTTATTTTTCCGATTGGCAACATTAATTTGATAACAGTAGATATTTTCGTATTTGATTTCCAACGTATTATATCTTTTTCATTTCTTTAAAAAAAAGGATGGTTGTTTGTTATACAACTTTTTAAGACTAAATAATCGTTCTATACTGATGGAATGAGGTAATATGTACCATTAAAGTGTACTAATTACTAATATTCAGGCGATGTCATTTGGTTCTAAGTTTAACTTTGGCGCCGAAAACCTGTGCCATGATATGAATCTCAGATGGATTGTAATCAAGTTAAGTTTATCCACCGTATTGAATTTGTGTAACTGTGTATAATTTTTGTTCAAATTATTTCTTATTTCCTTTTGTGGTTTGTAAAAATGCATGTTGATTGCGTAATGGAACAACTACCCATCTTGCAAGGCCTAAAGCTACTATTTTTATTGTTGTAACCACTTTTAAAAATATTTACTTTCCATAAAATGTTCTATTTCATTTTATGCTCCTGATTTATCTTAGCTGTACTATGATTATCAAAAAAGCTTGATTACACTCTTCAAATCTTTTTGCTGTATCTGAAATTTTTTTGTAGCCCAAGCACAACCATAGACTGATAATAACACCAACATTCAGGTTAGCAAGAATAAGGAGAAGCAAATGTGCAAACCCAAGGTCCTTGCAACTGTTTTGTACCATAATATGAACAAATGTTTTTGCATTATTGAAACTAACTGGTTCACTCTCTCTCTCTATATATATATCTTGTTCAAATTTTCAATCACTAATAAAATACTTTCTATTCATCTTCAAAGTAGGAATTGACTTAATTTTTTTTTATATTACTTGTTCAAGTTGCTTATACATTTATTGATATCCTGCTACACAAAACTTATGATTTCAAGAAGTTTTAATGCGCCCTACATGTCAGGATCACGAATAAGAAAATGTTGTTCCATTCTTGTAGCAAATTTCAAGACCTCGAGAATTAAACCAGCTGTTAATAGCTGAAGTTCATTTTCGACTTCATCATTATCTCTCGACTTCTCTCATGAATTGGATGAAATTGTCTTCATACAAAGGGAACAAGTCTCCAAATGTTTTTTGAATTCGTGCCAGAACAAAAAAATTGCGCAAAAAAAGAAAGAAATTCGCGTCAAATTCGTATACCATTCTATTTCAAAATCATGTAAAAAAACACCGTGTGAAAAAGAGTTGGATGTATATTATATACAAAGAGAAAGAGAGAGAGAGCGAGAGAGAGAGAGAGACTATCTTGGGAAAAAAACTTCCTTTCACATATATTACGTGAATGTAAAAGTTTTGCAACGGGAGATTTAAATATTTTTAATATCACACAATAAAAGAATGCGGAATATTTAATGTAAGATTTAAGACCTCCATGTAAGACATCTGCTGAAATTTATTGCAGAGACTGACCAATGGTCATGGTGTTTAGTTTTTTCAACCTCCTTTTATGAAGTTATAAATTCCTTACGTATTTTTTTTCACATGATTTATGTGCTTACTAAATTGAGAAAAAGTCAAAATGGACTCAATAATGTGTATTAACTTGCATTTATTTCAACTAAAGCAGTGCTTCAAAAATTTTCATTATTTGCGACCCAATTTTCAATCATAATTTTCATCGCGTCCCCCTTCCATACAATAATAATGTATTGAACTCAATAATAATGTACTTTGAAGCTAAAGCTACAATTCGACTTTAATTATAAACCGTACAAATTATCAAAATAAGTATTTAATTTTGTGTATAGTTTTATGACAAAACCATAGAGTCACTGGTAGTATATTATTAAACTTATTCTTAGTATTGTTAAATTTATTATCAAATATATTGTGCAGTACTGGTACATTTATAAGTGTATCAGTGTAAACGAGTATTTTATTTTTTATTATGCCAGAATGTATTTTGTTTTACTTCCTTTTAGTAAATTAATAATTTTTTATGTGATCTTTTGTTTTCGGCTTTTTAATATGCTCGTGCCCCCTCCATATAGGACTATCACACTCCCTAAGAAAGCGTGCCCCACAGTTTGAGAAACTCTGAACTTAAGTATATGTGTAATGTATTAATAATTGATGATATACCGTTTTTTGAATGTTTTAAGATGCTTAAGGTTTTAATAAATTTTAGTAATAGGTATAACATCAGGCTTTATTCATAAATTTGCCGGTTCGTTTGACTTAGTCAATATTCTTATTCAATAATAACTTAATTAAAGTTAATAACAAAACAACTTTAATAATCTATAAATTACCAATTGTAAAATTGGTTCGGAGCTGGTTATAGCGCCAGCCACTCGCTTCAAAGAGGTTCAAACATCTAGTAAACAAAACACTTTTTTACAAAAACAAGGGGGGGGGGAGGGTTTCAAACATTTTTCTGGCGTAAATAATCATCGCCAAGGGGTCGATGAACTGGGGTTTTAACAATAGGTATTAATGAATGAAGATGATCCACCATATTTTGGTAACAATTTACATACATTACACGAATTATATTGAAATTCTTAATTGTTATACTTAAATCAAGTGAAAAGAGAAGAACTCTACACACCTCATCTCTTAATTTAAATCTACTTAAAATTTCTCCTTAGTTCCAGAAAACATACTTCTGCCCTTTTGTCTACAGCATATTTTAATTATCATAGATTATTTTCATTGTTGATTTAACTTTCAATTTCTAGCCTTCTCTTTCTCTCTACATATAAAAAAAGCTTTCCGTGATGCTGTAATAAAAATTTTTACGTAGTCAAGATTAAACTTAACAGATGGCGCCAGGTTATTTTTATAATGCATTTATTCTTAACTATGAATGTTTTAGAACATAATACACGTAAATTACAGTTTTACAATTTCAGCCACTAGTATGAACAGTTGTGCAAAATGTACAATGAGGGTTGATCCGCCGTTAGGGGACAGAGGTTATCAGCTATCCCTAAAACAATTTAACTTCAGATGGTGGTGCATATTGTTGATAATGCCATATACCAGGGGTGGGCAGACTTTTCCAGGGTGCTGGCTACTTCTAATTTTTTCAAGGAGTTGCGGTCCACCCAATATCAGTGGCGCATACAAGGGCGGGGGAAGGGTTACGGGTCCGGACTCTTCCTCATAACCCTTCGGTTTTTTCCCGATTGATTATAGTACCATGTATATAGTACGTAAAATGTAATTAAGTATTTGAGATTAGTAATTTTTTTTATTTATCGATATTAATTATTTATTCAGTAATTTATTTCTGCTGCTTTTTGTTCCCGACAATCGACAAAATAAAAAAAAACATGTTTGGCTGCGTATTGAGGTATGATGCGAGAATGGTAGACCTTCAACCCTCGCCCCCCTTCACTTTTAAAAACTCTTGTATGCGCTACTACCCAATGTCATAGGTGTGGTGAGATAAGGAAAAAAGGTAATTGTTATAATAATTACGGAATATGTACTTACCTACAGAACTAAAATAAAAAAAACAACACTTTTAAAACCGCGTTTAAAGCAAAAAGCAGTATACAAAATAATAATAGCCCCAAATATAATTATATCAAATGATACATTTATTATGAAACAATTCAAAATACATTAAAAAAATAAAACATTTTTATCTAAAGTTAGTTTTTGTTTTTATAGTCAGCAGAAGGCTTATTCTGCGTACTGTCAGCCAATCTTGAATTTTCTACATATAATTACTAACTGGTAAAATATTTAGGTGGTCATCCCAAACTGTCTCGGGGGTCCTCCGGTCGATCGCAATCGACGTAATGCCCACCCTGGCCATATACATTCAAAAATAAATTTATTACTTTCAATCATTCTCTCTCTCTTAAAATGAACGAAGATTTTTTTTATGTGTAGAAAAGAAAGAAGATTGATATTGAGATTTAGCAATATTATTCACACTACATATACAAAGATAAATGAATTTTAACTTACCTTCGTGATCCTGGCTAGCCAACTCCTTGACATCTGTTTCTCTTAAACTCATGTTGAACAGAATCCTTACTTTATAACAACAACTTGTAGAAGATGGGAGGTTTTTTCCCTCAACGAAGTCTTGCTTGTATAATGCCGAAACACTAGCTATATTATTGGATTTGGATGAAATTCTTCAAAAAGGTAGAGCAGCAAATGTGTTGTCTGTCGAAAACTTCAGCGATTTTTTTATTGAATCCTTTGCTTGTCTTTGCTGTATTTTTCAAAGTGGCGTAAAAATGCTTTGTCGAATTTCGTATGAATTCCTGATTTAACCAAATTGTCTTGTTTTAAAAACATTTCTTTAATTGTTTATCTATAGTCATATTTTTAGAACAATATAAACACCACAGATACTATTGTTTGTTTCTATAAAAATGATTTAACATTACTTGAAGAAGTGTTATAAGCACAAAAAGAAGTTAAAAAGTCAACTATCCACTTCTTTACGAAAACACGTAGAGCTTTCACTTCTCAGCTTTTTTAATAGTGAACCGTATGTCTACGGGGTTTTCTTCCAAGCTTATTTGTCTTCTGACAAAAGTACCTGGAAATGAAAAGATAGAGAAATTAGTATGGAAAACAAATTTTAAAATTCGAATTGCTTATTTTAACTATTCTAAGAAGTAAATCTTAGTATTAAAAAAAAGGGCAGTAGTTTTTTTAAAAAAATTCAAATTTTAATAAGCCAAGCTTCCTTTAATGTTTATATTATATAGATACGTGTTATGCATTTTTAAATGTTAAACTATTCGTATAGAGTGATTGTTTTATGCATACAATTTTTTTTATTTGGATTGGCCTTTTACCATTGCAGACCTAGTACATTCCCCGGAAGCTAGTACCTCTTTTTAGTGCGGCACCATATAAGCGGATACCAATCACAGCAAGGAATTTTTACCAGTTTTCTCTCCAGAGGGAGGCATCTGAGCTCTTGACGATGCGATCTTCTATTAGGATTTAATTTTGCCGAGAGCACCCAAGCCAAATAGACACTCTAGGGATCTTTTATATGTCGTATAATCATACGACACGACCACTGTCGATTTTCAGCATCATGAAAATCTACCGACTTGGGTCAGGGTTGAACCTGCAATCTTGGTTACAGAGGGCCAGTGACAAACCAACCATGCCACCCAGCCGGCTTGCATACAATTATTATTTCCATAAAAATATTTTTTCTTGATTGGATTTCAGTTTACGTCACATCCAGAAGCAACACAAGCGCTATTGGCAAAAGATCTCGTAATTTTAAACAACGATCAAATGACTAGGATGACAACTGAGCAGAAACCTCTCTCCCCAAATTTCCGCACCATACCGAGGGAAGGGTTATGAGTCTCAATTTAACGTGAATCAGGCCTTCCACATGATGGATCTTCAGTATCTCTAGAGCTCAAACGCATGACATACCAGCCACGAGTCTAGGCTACCAATAGTCTACATCGGACCTTTGCAGTGAGATGTTTTTTTCTATTAGAAAAAGTTTTAACCCCTTGCGCTGCAGACTGTGTTTTCTAGTATTTCCAAAAATCCCAGATTTTAGGGCATGCGACGCATATTTCATTTTTTCTTTTGATACTGATTTAGGCGCACCTTGGTGCAAGTTTCATTTCGCTTTCTAAAGCTTGTATAACTATTTTTAGTCTTTGTTTTTACTTTTTCTTGCCAATATGGCATCGTCGTTGGATTTCAACGGAAGTAGTAATGAATGAGAATATTTGCCGGAAACCGATGAGTACGACAGAGACTCTAATACTAATTTATCTGTTTGTGATGAAGATGATGAAGACATGGAACAAAAATGACAATACACTTATGTAATACATGTGAAAAAGCCCTTTGTTTCAAAGAACATTTGGAGAGATTTCCCAAATATATTTTGTAGCTTTAATTTTCCAATTTTTTCAATTTTTGTAACCCAGACATTTTGTATCTTCCCTTTTGTAATCTTATACAAACCTAATAAAAGAAAATCTATTTTATAATGTTTCTTGTGCTGCTTACACTGGTTGTACACCTAATTAAGTCATGCATCCACACGAGGTTATATTGGGATTTTTTCAATACATAGCATGTATTCACTAGTGGTTACATGGTACGCAAGGCTTTAAGAGTAGGCATTCTGTTATTTTAGCTCGGATGAAAATAAATATAACTGAAAGAAAGTAAGGCTAAACAATTTAATTTTAGGAACATTTATTTGAAACTCTTTCGCTTCTTTTGTTCTTTAGTAAGCTTAGCATTAGAAAGGAGAAAAAAAAAAGAAATAAATGAAATTATCGTAGTTTTAACGTTTTGTTGAACAAAAATATATTTAAGTAATATTTATCAAGTTCCACACACTAAATAATAATAAGACAGATTGAACAAACGAAGTTTATTTTTTTCCGTGCTAAAAGGATATGTTAGGATATTTATGTCAAGAAACTACAACACCAAACTCAGTATTCGAATTTCGAATGCTCCAGTTTGCAATGCATAGGAATTCAAAGGATTCGTGTGTATTTGATATAAAATCTTCTAGAAATACATTTCTGCAGAGAGAGCAAAAGCACATAAAGCTTTCCATTTGTAGTGAAAAGTTTAAAAGTAAGCTCGTGTCGGAATTTCAGAAGTAAAAAAAGTCACATAGATGTGTATATCCAGATTTATATCTATAAAAATAGTAATGCTTTCATATTGAGATAGTATTTTATAGAGGAAAATGGTAATGCTCAATATGATTTGAATTTCATCGCAGTGTTATTTGCCCATGCACTTCAAATGCATGTCATAAATGAAAATGAAAACATAAAAAGAAGCAGCTTCTGGAAAAAGTTTGCATATTCGTTCGAAGGAACGATGATACACTTACAGCGATTTCTTTTTCAATAAAACGATCTTTGATAAAAAAAAAGATTCCTTTTTTCTTGGAGTGGTTCCAGTGATATAGATTGGAAACACCACGAGCAAAAAAATCCCATTCTTGTCTTGTAGATAAAAGTTTTGCATGAATAAAAATGGTTCGCTTAGATATCTTTGACAGAGAAGGATTTTTATCTTTGGAAGTTAAGAATAGATTTAAGGAAAAGTGATAAAAGCTTTTTTTTCTTATTCAGTGGTGACCAATATTTTAATATTCGTTATCATCTTATGGAGTCTCTTTTGTGGATTCGTTCTCATTACCACATTTTTTAAGTAAATTAGTGGTTAGTTAGGCTGGATCTATATCCCATAGTTTATAATATATTTTTCAAGAGTGTTAGATGAAAAATATTGCTGAGTATTTTCAAAATTATGTATCTTTTCCAATTACTAAAAGAGCATATGATTTTTTAAGTATATAATACCTTATATATGCTTTTTTGCAATATTTTGATATAAATAATACAAAAAAAAAAGAATACACGAATATTTGCTTTTGAAGTAGCTTTGCTGCGCTCGGTGTTATTTCTTTAGAGTAAAAGGGAGTGAAGGCTCTATCCACGACCTTTTCACTAACAGTCTTCTTGCGGAATTCCTGGTCTTTAAAAATTATTTTATAAGAAAGCTTCCTCCGAAGAAGAGAGCGTGAATATGTAATTATGATTACTATATAATGTCTAGGCTTTCAGGTTTGAAAGAGAGAGATAGGAAAGACCCACTAGTACAGCAGCGATTAATCAAATTGAATGTGAATCGCGGATATTTAATATTTGATAATTGAATTACTTAAGGTGATGATCTGTTACTGGAGATTGAATCTAGATTAAATAGCAAAGAAGTCAGATCTATTGAATTAAGTTGTGACGGATGCTTACGCGATCACTAACCTTCTCAAATATACTCTTTAAATGTTTTATTTATTTCAACCAATCTCCACCGGAGCCAAAAGCGTGATTTATGCAAATGAGATATTTATATAAGTTCGGGTTTAGTGAGTTCGAAAATGAAATGAGAGGGGAAATGAAATGAAAGTGCTTTTTAAATGTAAACGTTGCAAGTAGAGTCTACGTATGTTGTAGATAAAACTAGTTCGGGAAAGAACTGAGAGATAGCTGAGATTGAAGCCGCCCATTAAAGGAATCCAGATATTGAAGAAGCAGCTATACGAATCTGCCATAACAAAAGGTATCAGTATAAGTGTGTAGCTATAATTGTACGCGTCGACGCCGTAGACTCAGTTAAGATTCCGTCGTTCATGATTATTGAATCCTTCTCATACTCCATTGTGTTTTATTGTTCTTAAAATTTGAATAGTATTTGTGTAATCTCTTAATTAAGAAAAGTCAATAAATAAGATTTATTTATTAAATAAGTAATAATTTATTATGAATTCAACACATCTAAATTCAGGCGATAACCGAAGGGGAGTTGATAATCTTAGAGTAGTGATAGGCTACGACAAAGTAAGTGCATTAAACATTAAAGTCTTCTCATATCTCACGTACCTCGTTAACTGTCTTCATATTTATTAATTGGGTGCATTCCTTATCCTTGGTCGATTGAATTTAAGTTGTGGTTAATATTGTGAATAAATTGAAGTTTTATTGATCATAGCTAGTTTTCCTCCCGATTCCCCCACACCTTTAGGCGTGGAGGCAAGATCATTATAAGGGTTTGAGTTCCTATCACCATTAATGACCCACCTTTGAGAAGGGCTGATATCCATTAAATCTGTTGTGGCTCAAAGTCCTCACGTTGGTGTAATGTAGAAGCTTGGAGGGTGGAGTGTCATCTCAGGTATTCTCTTTACTTGACAGTGATTCAAATTTACAAGGTTTATCTTCAATAAATGTACGAGGTAAGCAAAAATAATTAACTAATCATTTGATGCTGTAAATGCTATTATTTTCATGCAGTGATGTGGGAATCTTTTAGGTATAGATATATAACTAAGTATATACACTCAAGAGCCAAAACATTATGACCACCCCTACATTTTGCAATGAACTCGCCTGGATGACGTGGAAGGCACGTGGTCAGGTGGAAGTGGTATTTAACTGCTGCTGGAGAGTCTGAAGAATCAATCTTTCACTTATTTCTGTGTGTGATGGGAAAGGCTGCGGATCTAAGCGACTTTGATAGAGGGCAGATTGTAATGGCTCGGAACAAGTATTTCCGAAACTAAACGACTCGTGGGTTGTTCGCGATCTACAGTTGTTAGTACTTATGCAAAGTGGATGAATGACGGTGAAACCAGCAGTAGACGACATGGTCTTGGACGTCCACTCGCTATCAAAGAAAAAGGTCGTCGGAGACTGTCTCGCATGCTGAAACAAAACCGGAGCCAGGCAGTGGCTCAGCTGACAGCCCAATACAATGCAGGGCCAAGTAGAATAGTATCGGAGCACACTGTTCAGCGGACATTGTTGGATATGGGGCTGCGCAGCAAACGTCCCACTCGTGTGCCTTTGCTGACCAAGCGTCATCGCCAACTGCGCCTGCGCTAGGCCCGGGAACATCGCGACTGCTCCATGGATGAGTGTGAGAGAGTTGCCTGGTCAGATGAATCATGGTTTGGTCATTCATCACGCCGATGGCCGTGTCAGGATACGCTGTCTTCCAGGTGAACAGTTGCTCCCTCAATGTACAGTAGGTCATACACAGGCGGTGGTGGCGGTATTATGCTTTGGGGGACGTTCTCTTGGGCGTCTCTGGGACCCCTGGTTGTGGTAGAGCAGACCATGAATGCTACAGGGTATCTGAACATCATTGCGGACTAGTTGCACCCTTACATGGCCTCTGTTTTTCCAGCTGGAAATGGAATGTTCCAACAGGACAACGCCCCTTCTCATAAGACTAAAATTGTGTTGGAGTGGTTCCAGGAACATGGTGCTGAATTCCAGTTAATGTCCTGGAAGCGTAACTCACCGGATCTCAATCTGATAGAACACATTTGGGATGTCATGGGATGGCAGCTCAGAGTTCAAAGACAACCAATTCGCAATATCTCGGATTTGCGTGACCGTTGCTTAAACATCTGGTACAATCTGTCTCCGGCCATCTACTAATTACTTGTGGCATCCATGCCAAGGCGGGTTGAAGCTGTGTTGCGCGCCAAAGGTGGGGAAACTCGTTATTGACAGGTGGTCATAATGCTTTAGCTCTTGTGTGTATATTTTTACAAATTTACGTGGGTGATAAACAGCTGGCGACTCCAGTTATTTGAGATATTTCAAATATATTAATGGATGAGAATGAAGAAACGTCTACACAAAGAGAAATCTATGTATGCACATAAAGAAATATTAAAGCAGATTATTTTCAGTGATGGAAAAACGTCTTCTTTATAAACAAGTTTCAAAACGCCACAGAAGTGGCTTTCTTGTACAATTCCACTAGCAGGAACTCAGGCAGTTAAAGTCTCTGTCTTATCGTAGACAATGGACAAACAGATTCTGAACTCGACTGAGCGGCTTCTGAACTCAGAGGACCCTTATGTAACCTCACGGAAATTTCCAGAAAGATCGGTGCCAGTGACTTCTCCGTGGTTCCTTGCCAATATAATCTGTCGTCAATCTGATAACCTTGCTTACATCTTCTAAGGTTGTCAAATCTTAATCAAGTTAATGCTGGGAGTACTTTCTCTGTAAAACTATTTTTCTCACAAGATAGACATCATTGCAAAGAAAACAACATGTTGGTGTGTTTCAAAATTCATTTTTACAAGATTAATATTTTCTTACAGTGAAACTGTTTTTAAGGCATGAGTTAATTTATGTTTAAAATTTAAATAATTATATGTGTTAAAAAAAGTTAAATTACTTGATACATATGGTGAATATACTTTCAATTTATTTTATTTGATGGAAGTTTTATGCTACGATTTTCTCATTTCATTAGAGTTTGAGTAGTTTTGAAGTAAATATTTTTAATACCAAAAGTATTATTTAAAATTTTCTTTATTCAGCAAAAAAAAAAAAAAAACATCATATTTTTTTATAAATTATGAGTTGAAATAATAATGTTTTGAATCTATGGTTTTTAAAATAAATATTTACGAATTTTAAAATAAATACTTAAAATAAATGCAAAACATCCAGCAAGTCTTTTAAATATCTGATAAATTAAAATACTTTTCTAACGAGTAAATTTTACATATATCCTTCAACTTGCGTCAACAACTACGATTCTACTGAAAAAAGTAAATTAATTATCAGTAATTTATCTTGAATTCTCTAGACACTAGCCATCAAAAAACTGTTGCTGTAGTCACCATATAAAGGAGCCACGTAACCCCTATAAAAATTTTCGTAATAATTAATTACAGCACATACTCCCGCACGCATGCACGCGCACACGTATATGTTCACACACATTTATATGTAACAGAACTTCACAAAATTTTTCGTAGAGAAATTGTTTAATATTAAACTAATTACCACGAAAAGCAGACGTACTCTTTGTTTTGTTTCTTTCGTGTTTTGACATACAAATAAAGGGACCGAGGACAAGCTATAATCTCTTGACTAGTATGTATCTATTTCTTTTGTGATGAAGTTGGTTTAATTCTTATTTTGTTTTTCAATGAAGCGAAATCTTATAATTTCAGGTTATATGGAGTGCATAACACACTCATGTGTATATATATATTCTAAGTACTGTATATATTTCTTGAATTAATTTATATAGTAAACAATTATGAATAATGCCTTTGATCCGAAATAATTTTCAAGAAATGTAAACATTAAGAACTTAATGTTTATATTTTTCATTAATTTTTTATATTTTTTCATCATTAGTGTGCATTAAATAAAGCTTACGCTATCCGAGACCCTTCAACTAAATATTTAATGTTCCTTTGCCTATGTATCTTTGTCAATATTAATTTAGTTCTTATGGCATTGGAATATTTAAGGGGGTAGATTCATGAATTTCGGCCCCCAAACACATTTTTCACTTTTCCCATTTTAATAAAATATGAATTTCTACGCTTCTAATGGTGAAAAAACTTTCATTCTACGTGCAGTAGAAGTATTTTTATTATTTTTTTGAAAATGTCTTACCACCTGTCAAAGTCTACTAAATCCATTACTAAAATCCATTTTTCTCAAAACTAATATTTTTACCAGATAAGGAACATTTGTTCCTAAACTACTCAATTTAACAGTTTATAACTTTGCATAATTAATAATTACACTCTAATACATACTTTAATCGAGGGATTTTTTTCAAAAAAATATTCTGACTTAATTTATAGCATTAAACATCGGTAAATTTCACTGTTTTTGAAAACAAAAACAGATTTGTGCAAAAAATATTTTTAAAAAAAATAACTCTCTCTCTCTAGGCATCCTATTTGTAAAATCTCTGATTAAAGTATGTATTATGGCTCAAAGAATATTCAGTAAAAAAAAATTGGAGATTTTTATTCAATAGAATGTTTATAAATGTTCCTTAAAAGTACCTATTTTTAACATTACTGAGATACAGATCTTGTTTCGTGATCCTACCCCATTAAGTAGCTTTTTATTTTGGCTCTTTTGAATAAAGTCTCTTATTTATATATTATATAATCTTACATAAAATAAATAAAAAATACTATAAGCTTTGATACACACAAAAAAGAAATACTAGCGTCCAAAATTACGATCACAAAGATATTTTTCACAATAATGCGAAACTGTCACCAGTGAAATTGATTAAATTTCCAATTTATGTATTTTGAAGAACAAGTTGAACAACGTTAGCCTCCAGTTTGGATTAAATGGTGTTTAGCTTTAGTTTTGCTGTACAATGGAGAGTTTGACTACTTAAGCATGTAATATTTTTGATTGAAGTGTTCTGAATATATTTTGTTTCTGTTGGGAGTGACAATGAGTTATCATAATCGTTTAGATCAAGAGTCGGCAACCTATCAGCTGTGGCGTACCAAACCAGTCTACCAATATGATTCAGCGTGCCACACAGCAAGACCTTTTTGATACGATTCGATTCCCTCGCTAATACATCTAGAGTTAGAAAATAGAGGTCAATTATATAGGTTTACAGTTTTATTATTTATAAATTTTGCATCATTTAAAGATATTTCTTAACGCAAAAATAAACAGCATAAAATATAATTCTTCAACGCAAATAAAAAAAAATAAAACTGTATATATATTATGCATTTTTAAACATATTTATTAAAAATAAGAAATAGACAACATAAAATATAAGTATTTCTCCTAATTATAATAAAATAAAAATATAAACAAAAATTTTACTGCGAGCCTTGTGCTTGCATCGCTCTACATTCATATTGAAAACTCAGAGGTATAATTGCGACTTGCAATTTGGCATGTGCCTCTGAGCATTCAGTTATTAAAAACAATTTGTTTTTGGTCTCGAAGTGCTTTTCATATGAGGAAAGATTTTTTTTAAACTTAGATATGTAGAACCAAAAGCAGAAAGCAAAGAGAGTGCATGCAATTTTCTCTCTTCAAACAATTAAATCTCTCCAGCAATGACATTTAATAACTTACGAAATGCCTGTGTAAATTTATCTTTAAGGTTATCTTTCAGATTTTTTTGCGATTCAATTAATGTCCATAATTCTAAAGATGTTGGTCGAACAAGGCCCATTACAAATTTATCAGCTTCCATCTACTCAAAATTTGACAAATTTGTAGAGTAGTGCAGAGTACCACTGAGAATTGTACCATGTGACACATGAGGCACGTATGCCATAGGTTACCGGCCCCTAGTTTAGATGATAGAGAGCCATTGGCATTCTTGAAGTACATCGTCTGCCGCGGAGGTGACATGATGGCGTGAGTGAGAGAGTGAATATTAACGTCGCACTGTTCAGTAACACGAGGGTTTTTGCCTACGGATCTTGTAATTTTGAACCATGGTCAAGTGACGAAGATGACACCTGAGCGGGTACCCCCTCTCTCCTACCACATCAACGGGAGGACGTTTGAACTCTCAACAGATTTAACGTGCATCGCTACCCTACACGGCGGGTCTTCAGTGCTACTGGGCTCGAACTCATGGCATGCCGGCCACAAGTCCGTTACCTTGACTACTAGACTACTGCGGCCTGTGACTTGATGGCAACCTGTAACATCGAAAGTTGTATCCAGGTTGTATAATCAATTCAGGATAAGGGGTAATATCACTAGGAAGCTCTGCTTAGGAAGCTAATCATCTGCATAGGATCGCTGTTTGGTATTAAGTGTACTATGAAATAGACAATGACGGATATGGAACTTGATGAGTTTTGAAAGAGAATTTTGAGACAAACAGTACGCAGACGTCTTGCAGAGAAGGCCTTTTACTTCCGGCACTCAGTGGTGACCCGGGTGTAAACAGGGACATCTTAAGGCATGAGCTAACTGGACCCAGGACTTCGGTCGCTAGGGGGACCACGTCTCATTCTCGATTCAGCCTTAATAAGATCATTATCTGAATAGTTTTATATGCCAAATGTTATTCCCGGACATATACTCCTAAGAATTGGGAATTTAGAATTATATGCCAACTGACAACAATAGCAAAACTGCAATGTTATGACACGTCCATCGTTCGTGTCTAGGCCTAGGCCTCCCATTATATACTCTCATTACTCGTTTGATTAAAAGCTGTAGTTTTTTGTGCCGGTTTTTGCTTTGGTCTGTGAGATTGTAAATTACGTACATTTATTTGTTTTGGCCTACCATTTATGTGAATATTTGGCACAATGTATGTTATATGGTGTCTACTTTAAAGGGTCATAGATGGGCCCTAATTTTGAGTAGGGGCCTCAAGAAGTCTAAGGACGTCTCTGGGAGTAAAGTATGTATGTCTTTAATAATACCTTGGAATTTTTAGAAGGAATCAATTAGAGCCAAAATTGTGCCTTTGGATAACTTTAATTTAAAAATTACCCACTGAAGGAAAAATATGCTGTTTTCAAATTTTTCCGCACAGCCATTAATCCCCCCCCCTTTTTAATGCATTAAGAATTCTTCCATTGTGAATTTCAACAAAACAGGTTTAATGAGAAATATTATATATTGTTCAAAACATTGATCTTGAGGTTTTAATTTTTAATTCTTAGCTCGCAGTATCTCAGTATCGAAATCTGAAACGTCTCTATTCTTTTCAGGTTTCGATATCTTCAGGCCATGTACAGTATACGTCAGGTGATGTATTCTTTTCCTAAGAAAAACGAATTGAAGGAGAAATAACACTTGAAACTCTGAATCTTTTCTTAAAAGCATATCGTTTTATTCTCTTTTCCTGCGTCAGACGATTCGACGGAAGCCATATTGGATTTCACGCACGTTCGCTTTTTCGAGTCATCCGCCGCTGCATCCCTCTCCCACCCCATTCCTTCTCAAAGCCCCCGACGGAGTTCAAAGTTTTCTAAAAGAAAACATCGAGGTTGCCAACGGACGCAGCGAAATGCTGCACCAAAATTGGTAACATGAGAACGGTTTTAAAACTGAATTCCCAAGATGGCGATTGAAGGGAAAGAATACAAATGGACGTTCGCCAGCTTGGAAACTGTAAATTGCATTCCTCTCTCCCGCTAGGATGAAAGAAAAAAGAAGGCAAAGAAAAATATTAAGAAAAATTTCCAAGCTTAATTCATAGCGTCTTCAGTTTCACTTATTGAATTGTTCGAAAAAAAATTTGGCGGAAAAAAAGGCTTAGAAATGATGAACACTCGGTCCAACGTTTCCTATATGAAAATAAATCGAGTCTGTTTTCGGAATGGGCTGGCAGGTGATGAATGAAAATGCGTCTGCCGCGCCTCGAAGAATGGCTTTTGGTAAAACATGGCGAAGCGTTTTAAATGCGTTTTGTTTGTTTTATTCCACATTATCGTTGCAGACGGTTCCTTGCAAAAAGGGAAAGTCGTAAAAACTCGAATATGCAAAGAATAAATCTAAATAATTACAGAGAAACGGCGCTGATTTTATTTATTCGGGGGACACCTGACAACCGAAATGGCAAGTTAGAATTTTTGCTTTTGATTTATGAAAAAAAAATGGTAGTGAAAGTTTGTTAGACAAAATAACTGAATAATATACAATGATGCATATATTTATCTATAAAGACTGCAATAAATAATAATATAAAAAGAGATTTATTAAATAAAAACAAGAATATGTAACTTTAAAAGTATAATGAATGATGTGGAAATGAAAATATGATTATGTCTAGGTATGTGTGAAATAATATATAGCTGTGTCATACACCATTGCAATTTAAACTATAAGTTACTTCAAATAATATTAAAAATTTTATTTATTAGAAAAGATAGAGAGGAAGAATCAGAGTTAAATTATACATTTAAAAGAAATTTGTCTGAAAATGTTATGTATGCTTATATAAATGGGTTCAATGAAGTAAATGGATACAATTCTTGGATTAAAATGGATACAATTTGTAAAACAATGTAATCAGTGTAATATATTCTTTATAATCACATTTCTCATAAGTTTAAGATTAATGACAAATGGTTTAAAGTTATTACAATTAGTTTCATTTTAATTTTTCTTTTCATATTTTTCTATTACGTTTTAATTTTTGTTTGGACATATTGTTTCAACTCTGTTGATTCTGTTTTACTGCATACAGTTACAGGTAAAATAATTTTTAAATGTATTTTTTAATAGCTCAAATATTGCCTTGTTTTGAAAGTCTTTTCTTTCCAAAATATTCTTATTAATTGTTTTTGGCTTTCAAGCATTCGAAGTTATAATTTTATTTGATTTTATTCAATTACTAATTTTAACTTTTATACGTTGCTGTTCGGCCGGTTGGCAGCGTCATAAAATCGTGCTAATTATTTTAAAAGTACTATATTTATATACATATATATGTATTTAATATTCTACGCTTTAGGTAAGTACATTAAATTTTTTTGGTGATTTTACTTAATATTAGCATCGGTAACTTAGTTTCAGTGAATTCAAAATTAATCTTCTAACGTTACAATTAGTATCTTTAGTATTAATATCTTAAGTGCCGCTGGCGTATATATCCGTCTCGCTCAATCGATGCGTTCTGTGTACCGGACGTATATATCCGTCCTTCTGAAATACGATTCTTTTCTTTGTGCGGCTATCAGTAAAATTATTCCGAAGGCTTTGGAACGTAATAGAATGACCTTAACAGTGTTTGCAAAGGATTTACTTAATTCAGAAAAAAATTGCTTATTTTGGCCTTTTCTCCCTCCCTTACCCTAAGACATGGCATACGCGTGCCTATATTAAAAACGGTGGCACTTGGAAGCAAATCGCATAACTTTTAATCAGTAGTAAAAGGGTTAATGATGGCATCTTCTTACTTTTATTTTTTATTTCTACAACCCAGTAGTATAGGCACTTTACAAGTGAATGTTACATGATCCAGAACAATGTTAAAACCTATAAGAAGATTGCATATCTAACCTAATTACCTTGGGAACGCAGCGTTTCATTTAGAATAGCGAACAAAATTTTAAAAAATTCTGACAAGTAGCCTTTTTTGTAACATCTCTAGGAGTAACTTAAATAAGATACTTATTTATATTAAAAGCTTAAGGTATCCGCGCGACTACCCTAAAATCATGATTTTTCAAAATTTCACAAATTTTGTTCTGATTTTATTTTATAGGCCATCTTAATAGCTTTATAAAAATAACAAGTATTTAATTTTCCATCCACGATAACAAAAACTACAAATGTTTTAATAAAAGCAGATGCCATTACTTTACACAAGATGTCATACTTTAAAATGCGTTTTACTCGAAATGTTTTTCCCCCGAAAAACTCAAACGGGGACAGCGATTGCTCAAAAAGTTTTGAAAATAATTTGTTTAAATTTTTTGTGTATGTTTTGTATAGTAATAGAAGTGTTTTAACCTTCAGATTTACCAATCAATGTTTTATTAGAAAATTTACAGTCCCTTATATGAATATAATCACTGTTTTTTTAAGCAATTTCACATAATAACTAAGATAAAGTGTGCTTTAATATCTTATCCTAGATTACTTCAAAAAGGAATAACATAGCAACACAGCAGAATTGAAAAATTGAGAATTTGTTTATAAACTTTTTGTACAAAATGGGCTCCGTTTATGTAAATTTTTGTAAAAATTTACCAATTTTTTCCCATTTTAGTAGTAATAATTTATTTTTCTCTTCTTAATTTTAGCCTTTTTTTTTCTTAAAACAAGTGTAATAAATAAATCCAAAAACCACAAAAAACTCCATATCCTCACTTTTTAAAAAAAAGTCGCAAGTTGTCGGATACCCTAAGTATCATCAATCTGTTAGTATGTGTTCTCACTACATTTGCTTAAGAATTACAAATTCCTGTTTTAATTTGCACAACCTGTTTTAATCATGTAATTAAAACGCTATTAAGTAAATTAGTTTAACAACAAATTCTCTGAGTCCCAAATGAAATTCTGAGGTAAATAACTCAATTTTCTTCTTAAAAAAAGGCCAAAAAATCTCATCCAGTAGATGTTCTTGTTTAATGAGTTAACACTGAAATTGCATCATCTCAACTGAAACATAGACGCAGGGAACGACCAGGAAGATCCGTGTGTTGTTTTACGCAAGAAGTTAATCCAGTGTACATCATTAATTAAACTCTTGCAGCTTATTTTTAATTCAAGCGAATTTAAACTTGATTAAGACCAAAGCAACAGGCGATTAAAAAAATGCGAGTTTTTTCCCCTATTTCTCTCTTTTACAAGAGTAGCGTTAAATTGGATTACGTTGTAATTGCATTCAGCTTGAAGGGAAATTTCATTACCGAGGGAAATATTTTTTCCCCTTCTTTTTTTCTTCAGAAGGTTAATGAGGTTTTGTTATTCACTGAGTTCTTTTTTTTGAAGTTTATTTGCAATTATTGGTTTTACCCCAATGCAGAAATACATTACTTTTTTTAAATCATGGAATCTTTTTATATATATGATTTTGGAAATTCTATTTGATCATTTTTGAAAGAGTTTGGTAAAGTTATTTAAAAAATTAGGTTTTATTTATTTAAATTGAAGCTCCTGCTTATTTTTAGCATTATTTTTTTATTGAGGGATTTAATCATATTATGATAAATGGAATAATTTGCATTTGTTCATGTTAGCAAAAATAATAATCCTTTTTTTGTCTTGTAAACCGAAACATTTTATTTCCAATGTGAACTCATACTGAACAATGTTCATGTTCTGCTTATCATGTTAAATATGTTTATTAATACCTTTACTGAATCAAATGGATTTTATTTTTCATACAATAAAAATGGATTAGCTTTATAAAACTAGAGCTGAAATGAAAAGGACAGGTGATATGAATGAGCTACATTTTTCAAACAATGACATAGTTGATAATGAATCGATGATAAGAAAGATGAGTTTCTAAAAATTACAAAAATTCTGGTCTATGCTAAAATATTTTAAAACTCTTTTTTAAAAAGTTATTATACCTGAATGCGATGTTATTATAAAAGCGAGCCATGCTACACAAGGAAAGACAAATTGGCATCAGTATATTTTATTAAAGCGATCACGTTTTGGAAAAAAAGCATAAAATTTATTAAACAGAGTTTTAATATGTATGGTTTGGAGTAATATATACGAGAAAAATAAATTGGGTTAACTTATAATTTCAAACATTTAAGGTATCCGACTACTTGCGACAACTTTTTTTTTAAAAAAAAGGATATATGGGGAGATTTTTTATGGTTTTTAGATTTATTTATTACATTTTAAGAAAAATATGCTAAAATTAAGAAGAGAAAAAGAAATTATTATAACTAAAATGGCATAAAAGCGGTAAAAATTTACAAAAGATTACATAAACGAGGATCTGAACAATTTTTTAATTTTTCAATTTTATGTGTTGCTTTTCTATTCATGTTTGAAATGACTTTCAGGATGAGATATTTTAATTTTTACAAAAACTAAAGCACTTTATCTTAAGTCATTATATGAAGTTGCTTAAAATAATTGGAATTATATTCACATAAGGGACTGTATATAAATTTTATAATAAAACAGGGATTGATAAATCTGAAGGTTATAATACCAGAAACATACACAAAAAATTTCACTTAAGTTAATTATTTTCAAAGCTTTTTCAGGAATCGCTGTTCCCAGTTGATCAATAATTAATAACTATCTGTTAAATTTAATCGTTTTAAAATATAACGGCATCCCGTGCTGATCGATGTCAATTATTAAACAAATTATTTTTTGACGTTTTATTAATCTATTTTCTTACATTTATAATTAGAGGAAAATATACTTATATTTTCTTTGTTTTCTGTTTCACATTTAATTTGCTAATAAGCTATGGAGTTTTGCTATTTTTATGTATTATTTACACTCCAGTATAACGGAAATCAATGATTCTCGGTTGCAGTTTAATTTTTAAACATTAATTTTCGACAATTCCTTAAGAGAAAATTATATAAAATCAGGAAGTTTTAAAGTATATTATTAGTATAAGCTTTTTTTTTATCATATATGAGTAACCAAATATGTTTTTTATATAATGAGCGAATAATATTTATTATGATAGATTCCTAGTGTTTGGGCAGTTAAAAGTTTTTTTATTATACACATACTGCATGCCAACTAAAAAAAAACTTAGTTCAGCGTAGGATTCTTAAATCTAATAGTGAATAATAGTTTTATTTCTAATAATGTAAATGTTTTTATGTTGATAGTTTAGTTAAAACTTATAATTTCATAAAATTTAAAGCTTTCAGGTAAAAAACAAGAAATATTTTTGTATCTGGATTATGGGATCATCTAAATAAGAATACCAATATAATAAATTGGTAAATATATATATATATATATATAGTGGAGTTATCCTTGAATAAGAGAAAAAGGTTATGAAAATATTTAGAACACTCCGCGCATTTAGATAGGTAAGGAGTTAACACAAATATGAAAATAATCTTTTTTTTTAAAAAACTTTCATGTGCTGCTAAAACTGTTGAACGTTTTAATTTATTTTGTATATAATTATAATTTTCTCTTGAGGATACATATCACTTTCATTTTATAAATACTTACAACTACTTAAAAACTTTAAATTAAATATTTGCATAGAGTTTATCACAAAATATCCAATGATATTTTTTATAATCTTTTAGAAACTTAATTATGAGAAACCGTTTCTATATTCATTGTCTTTATAAACTGATAAATTTAAGAACAGTTTTGCATTATTTGAAAAACAAGACAATATATATTTTAATCAGGTAATAATTAAAAAGTATTATTTTCTACTATTTCCGTGTAAGAAAATTTTAACAATTATCCACCATGGCACAAATAAAATCCTGAATTTAACACTTATTAGTCAGCTAAAATATAAATTTCCCTGGGCAATTTCTGTTGTTTATTAAAAGAAGTTCTTCAACCATCTAAAACTTTTCTCATTTAGCCAAAATCATGTACATAACTTTCTTTTCAATATAAACACAGACGTAATATCACAAGTTCATATCATTTCCAAAGAACGAGTAGAGGTATTTTAATACCAAACTAGGGAACCAAGTAATATTCTGCCGGTACTAGCCCACATTAAAACCGAAGGAAATCAAGCCGGAGATATATTAGCTATTTCACCCAGGCCTTTACCCTATGTCCGCACACATGCAGCCTCTTGTTTAAAAGCTCAACAAGCGATTTTGGCATTTCCCTCGAGAAGTGCTTCAGGCAGGCTTTCCGGAGTGGCGACGTCATTTCCGGTCGTGCGTCATTTGCCAAACGACGGAAATGGAACTCGCTTCCGGCTGTCCGCCATCTTTGAGCGATGAGGCAAAGTTCGAAAACATGACATTGAAGATGAAACTTTTTGATGGTCAGTTCCTGGATAAATACCGTGAAATATCTTTTACAAAGTTCTTTCTTTTTTCTTTAGAAACAATTTTAATTTTAAAAAAAGTTTTCAAAAAACATATATATATATATATATATTTATATGTATATCTTTACATATTTATATAACAGTTATACATATATTCTTATCTGCAATAAATTTTCTGTTATTTGATAAATAAATATTTTTAAAAAATACATTTAACCAATTTACAAAAAATACAGTTTAAATTTTGGAGTTTTTATATAAATTCCACGACAAATAGGTGTGTTTAGAAATGGAGATGTTATAATTTTTTTTTATTAACGGGATTTAAAATGACAAAAATAAAATTTAAAGAAAAATTAAAACTTAAAGAATGTAAATTGAACAGTTAAAATTTACACGTTCTTTAAATATAATTTTAATTAAAAAAAGGAATATATTTTTCTATATGTTACCGTTAAAGTGTGAAATTTGCTATTTCATAGAATAACTAGGTATTTCATGAAATAACTAGACAAGTCTGTTAAAGTACATAAAATTATTGAATTCTACGATTTAACTAGGTATTCTGTTGAATTACGATTACTTGATCGTTAAAGTATAAAATACAGCACTCGAAAGTTCTTTGAGCAGATTCTAGCAGCCTTTTATCAGATTTGAACTGCTTATAACTGCTTTGCAATGACGTGTGTGCACACCCTTCATCCCATTGCTTTTAGACGTAGCATTTAGATGGTGCATTTATGTTAGCGTTTTACGTTTTGTATTATAAACAAATATTTGCAATTTGTTTGAAGCAATGGCTTTTTCAGGGAGATCAACCTGTAAATAAGAAAAACTTATTGTAAAAGAGACTTGAATCTTTATTAAATAAGCGTGGGTCAACGGAAAACAGTACTGCACTTACTCGTAAAAAATTAATAACTTTGATAGCAGTAGTAAAAAGTGCCAAGAAATCACAGAAAAAAGTACCACGTGACTATTGGTTACTCCAGCATTATGATATCCTTGAAAAAGTAGTGAAATACTAGAGAAGTTAATTTTTTCAGTAACAAATGCGAAATATATTCTTTTTTTTCTTTCTATTAAACTAATGTAAGCAATATGAGCAATAATAAACTGTATCATCTGCTGTTCCTTGTTATTTATCAATTAATCATCCGCTACAGAGATAAAATGCATTTTTAGAGGGTTTTAGCTGTTTATGATCCATTAATTTATAAAACAACTTTGAAATTGTTTGTTTATTTTTAATTTTAATGGTTTATTCTTAGTAATTTCATAGAATAACTAGTTATTTCATGGAATAACTAGGTAAAGTATGAAATTTTTCATCTATTATATACTTTAACTGACTTGTCTAGTTCTTTCTTGAAATACCTTGCTATTCTATGATATAACTGTACTATACATTTTAACGGTAACATATATATATAAATTCTCAACTACTGAGAATTATCTGCTTAGCTCCTCTTAGATCAAGACATTATACCTTCTAGTCGAGAGTTTATTATAATCAATTGCATCTCTTCATTCAATTTAATACGCATAAAGAAGAACTACTAAAAGAAAATTCAATTGACCGTATGGTATTTATTAATAATTAATTTACTGGCAACAGTCTCAGATTTATATTATTGAAAAGAAATGATTTTCTCAATAACGTAAATGTGTGCTTATTTTATATTTTGCTTCTGAATAATACTTGAAAAAATAGAGAATTTTAGAAATCCGTGTGTAATTAATTCATGTTTAGAAAATTTTCAAGACGGAAGAATTTGTATCATAATTACTTATCAAAATTTGATATTCGGATGTTAATCACAATACACTCCAAACAGTTAAAAATATCAAATCATTTCACTGATAATAAAAAATACTCTAATTATTCAAAATTCCATTAATCGCGTATTGTATTAAATCTATGTTTATTATAGGATATCTAATATTTTATTCAGATAAAAAAATTAAGCAATCACTTAATAAATTAATAAATAATAAATGCACCTAAGCAAAAACATTGAACATTTGCATCCATGTTTAAAATACTGAGATCTCTTCATTTAATTATACTAAATACACCGAATCATCTCTTTTGATAGCACATTACAAAGAAAACCATGATCAAACTTGAAGATTTATAAATCTTTCATACACATACAAAATGGTATGGCGCATTGTATGTGGAAGATTCCATCCTTGTTTTGGTACATTACATCTATTAAGGTATCCGACTACCCTAAAATTGTGAATTTTGCCAAAAACTGACAAATTTTTTATGATTTTATTTTATAGGCCGTCTTATTAGCTTTCCAAATCCCAAGTTTATTATTTTCCGTTCACTAGAACAAAAACTACAAGTGTTTTAGTAAAAGCAGATGCCATTCATTACATTAAGCAAGATATCATACTTTAAAACGCGTTTTACTCGAAATGCGAATTTTTGAAAATTCTCAAACGAGGTCAGCGATTGCTAAAAAAGTTTTGAAAATAATTAACTGAAATTTTTCATGTGAGTTCCGTATAATAGTAGAAGTATTTTTAACTTCAGATTTATCAATAACTGTTTTATTACAAAATTTACAGTCCTTTATGTCAATATAATCACTGTTTTTTTAAGCAGTTTCATATAATAACTAAGGTAAAGTTCTCTAGTTTTTCTAAAAATTAAAATATCTCTTATCCTGAAGGTTATTTAAAAAATGAATAGCATAGCAACACATCAGAATTGAAAAATGGAGCATTTGTTCATAAGCTTTTGGTACAGAATAGGCCGCGTTTATGTTATTTTTGTCAATTTTTACAACCTTTTCACATTTTAGTAATAATAATTTCTTTTCCTCTTCTTAATTTTAGCATATTTTTCTTAAAATGTACTAAACAAATCTAAAAACAAAAAAAACCCCTCAAACCACCTTTTAAAAAAAAAAAGTTGCCGCAAGTAGTTGGACACCTTAATGGATGTAAATGGTCCCGAAGATGCTTCATATAATCCTTTTTAATTTATAAATAGTTAACCTTGATCAGATGACTCATTTCATGTCATGCAAAAACAGTTAACACCATTATGGTGCTGCCACCAGCTTGCACAGTATCTTGTTAACAACTTAAGTTCGTGGTCTCGTGGTGTTTGTGCCACATTTTATCAGCTCTTTCTAATAGAAATCATGACTTATCTGACATAGAAACTTTGCCCCCCGTTATTTAGTGTTCAACCGATTCGCTTATGAGCCCAGAAGCGAGAGTTTAGCTCCAAACAAAGTCATGCGCTTAAAGTCTTATTCTCGTCATGCAATAATAATAAAGCCAGATAACTTTTTACATGAATCACTTGAGTATAAATAAAATTTCTAATACTTGCCATTTATACCTTTCTTACACGATGGTACTGTCATGTGGATATTTGTGTATTGCTCTCCTATCATTTCTGGCCCTTCAGATGATTACGAGAGAATTTTAAGCCCTGAAGGATTTTAGCAGCCTTCATTACCTTATCGCACAATATTCCAATATAATTAATTGCATTAACATGTTTTCACTTTTCGAGTTTAGGTATCCAACTAGGTTCGGAACTGTAATATTAAAAACGAATAATTTTTTTAATATTTAGTGTCAGTTAGATTAAAATACATGAATAAAATTTTTTAAGAATATTAATACAATACAAAATTATTTAAATGCAATATTTTGGCAAAAAATGAACATAGAATTACCTATTTTCAAAACATTCTCCTTTTTTGCTTCCATAAGAATAATATTTTACCTATGAATAGCTCAGATCTCAGTACAGAGCTTGAACTAGGATTTTTGAAGTATATAACTTGGAAGTGGAATTTTCCATATTTTAATACATCAGATTAGAGAAATTTTAACAACAACAAAAAAAAACCACCGATAATTATTTCAATTGGTAGTAACTCTGAGGATAATGTTAATTTTTCAAAAACTTAGTTCGGGCTCTTTCCAGTTGTCTTAGCTATAGATAAACAAAATATTATTATTATAGAAGCATTTTTTTTAAAAGGAGAATGTTTTGAAAATAGATAATTTTTAAGTTCAATTTTTTTGCCAAAATATTAGATTTAAATAATTTTTTGACTGTAATAATATCCTTAAAACAATTTTATACATGTATTCTAATCTAAGTGATACTAAATATTAAAAAAATATTTGTTTGTACTCTTTTGCTAAACCACGATTAGGAATATAGCCTGATATTTCAAAGGAATGTGTGTGCTTTTCCTTTTTCAATAACTGTGCGTCAAAATCTAAAAGAGTTTAGTTCAGAAAAATATTTTTATGTGCAATTAATTTTTCCCTTTTATATGATTCCTTAAATATTAAGAGAACAAGTAGATATTCTTTTATAAAAAGGTAAATGAAACATATGCCTTTTTAAAAAAAGGATTGGACATTCTATGTTATTATTTTACACTTAAAAGGTTACTATCTAATTAATCAAGTTAGTTACAATTTTTATAAAAAGAACATTTGTTTGTTTATCGAACAAACAGGATTAAAAATAAGTAATAGCATAAAAATGTTATTTTTTCGTTACGAAGGTAATTACATTTTTTAAACTAAAATTTATTATGCTAAGTGTTGCCAGTATCCTCGAATTTAATTTAGGAATGAGAAAATAAAATGATGTCACTAATATTATCAAAGGTATAAATTCTTTATAAATTTAATTCCTTTTAGTAAAAAAAGCAAATGAATAAAATAAATAAAATAATTAAAATTTCATTCAGAAGTTCATTCTATAATTTTTGGAATGCTGCCTTATGCTTTTTTGATCAAAGTAAAGACAGTAGTAAAATTATTTTTAATAACCATACAAACAAGAATAAAAAGGATTTCATAGAGTAAAAAAATCAAATAAATTTATATTAATTAATTAGAAAATGTCTAAGGTACTTATTACAACGCGTTTTTGCAAAATACTTTCATTGATTTCAAATGGCTCAAAAAATCTCCGTTTTATTCAAGAGAGTTATCTTTCTTTTATAATTAATAAAACAAAGATACATCTGAAAGTTTCAGTTTCTTATTTTACCGCTATCTAATTTTTTAAAAGATTTCCACCATGATTAATTCACCGGAGTTGCTACATGAAATTGATTCTTTAAATAAAAGGTGTTATAATTTGTTTATTGAATTAAATATATATATTATCACCACAACACTTGCTAATTATTTAATTACTTATAATATTTGTCTAACGTTTTTTAGTTGTGCTTAAATAAGATGCCTAGTTTTATTACTACTAGCTTAGCTACGATTAATCTAATTTAATTGTGTTACTGTTAAATTATTACTAAATTGATGTCATTGTAACGTGAATTTGATAGTTTTATAATGTCTTTACAAATGGAGATAAATTATTAAAAAATGTTGACTTTACGTCAAAATTTTGCATTGAGAATTTTTTATTACATGCCTCTTAATTATTTTATATATTAATTGAATTTTTGTAAAATTATAATTAAATTTCTATGATATTTTTATATAAATTTAAATATCGGTCAAAAAATTGCTGTAAAGAGGTCCCTTTTGTATTATTTTTATTTATTTTGTAATAATTTCTTCTTCAGATTTAATAAAGAAGAACAAAGTACTTTATAAGCTCCAAGTCCCTTATTTTCTATTATTCTTTAAAGGTACAATAATTTTACATGATTTACAATCATTTCTGCAATTTAATATTAGGGTGTTTTTTTACCCAAAATCATTAAACTTTTAAGCCCTGTATTCCTCGTAATTGTACGAATTTTCAAAAATTAACGTACACTAAATTATAACATAAACATTTACAAAAATATTTTACGCTCATGTGTAAATTACAAAAGAATTATAAATTAATTAATATAGGATAAAATCGAAAATATTTTAGTAGTATATGTGTAGGAATCTTTTTAAAACAGACATTTGTGTTAAAAAATATCATTTATTTTTTGTATGTAGAAATACAATTATAACTCTTAGAAATGTATACTGAATACACTATTTTTTATCGAAAACGTATATTTACCTCTAGAAAGAAGCGTTGGAAGATACATTATGATATAATACATGCACATAAATAATTATTGAGTATATATTAATATCATATGTTCCCAAATAAATAATCAAATCCTTATTTTTTATTGTTTGGGTGATAATGCACAATGTGTATATATGCATACTAGCTTCGACTATACATTTATCACAATTTATAGCATTTCCTTGTAGAAAATTCATTAAAAAATTCTTTATTGTGTTCTAAATATTTTTTTTTTTTTTTTTGTTTTTCATTTTACTATTTTAAAATATCTTTTATTTGCCGTAAAACTATTTTAAAATTATCTAAAAAGCATTTTGCTTTGCAACATTATAAGTCTTTATAGAATACTTAACCAAAATTTTACTTCAGGTCACTCATTTCATTAAAGATATTTACACTGTTTATTGCAATAAGTTATTCTAGTTATGATTGATGCAACCGTACAATAGCATCAATAATAACTAGACTTAGAACAAAGCACGTAAAAGGAATGAAAATCTCAACTGACGGACAAAGAAGTTACATAAATCATTGCCCAAGTTGCCCTAATGTTCATCTGTCTCCACAACATATCTTCAGCTGCCCAGCAATTCAAGCCAGAATTTTCAAGATCAGCCTAGAAGACCCAGAAGATTTGATCTTCTCTGATGAAGTTGTTGAGGTTGCCTTTTGATCGCTCCGAAGCTGTCTTCTACAGCTTTGGAGCGATCTAAAGCTTCTTTTTTTATTAATCTGCACATCATGGAAACACCAAAAACAACAACACTGTTTATTTGGAATTTAAAACTACAATGCTTTAAAGTTAAAGATTTTATTTAATTATATCAGTGTTCATATTTAAGCAAACAATCACATAAACAACAGCAACAAAAACATCTCACAAGGCAAGTATGTACATTAAAACATTAAATGATATAATCAGAAACAATTTTGTAAAACATTATCGCTAGAATGATTTAAAAAAAAATAATAAATATAACATAATGGTTTAGACAGTTTCACAAAAGATGAAAACAGAACTTTAAAGATCATAATGATAGCCAAACTCAAAAAGGTTCTCCTTAACTTTCCAATTCATCAAACGAGCTAAATAAGCAACATTTTGAAAGAAATCCACACACAAAACCCCTCTATTTTTCTCTTTCGCTACTTCGCTTTCAAAAGTAAACGATTCTCAAAATAGAAACCCCGTTATTTCGTTCTGAGAAGAGAGCAGACGAGAAAACTGACATCTGTCACCCCCATACTTCCTTCATAGACGGGTTCGAGATGATTATTTTGTCGTCTGCGGGATTCCTAGTTCTTTAACAACCCTCCCCTCTTCCTTCATGGGGAGAGAGAAACGATTTGCTTCACCTGTTGCGATTCTCTTTTGTGATAGGTTATGCGTTGACGTGAACACGGTTACGGTGATAACACAAAGGGATGAATATCATTTTGTGTATTCAATGGTTAAGAGAGATCGTCTTTGTCATCCCCTGTTTGGTATGTTGCTGTTTTTAGCTATTCTTTTTCGAGCGCTTAGGATTGGGCGATGAAGCTTTTATCAGTAAAAGGTCTTTAAGTGTTTTGTTCGAAGATTCCTTTTACCATTCGGGGGCTGTAAAAGATAACAATAATTTTTCAACAGCCCTCAGTGAAAAACGGATTTTGTTGACGCGTCATTCTTTTTTTTTTTGATTGATACACCATAAATGTTACTACTACATTCTTAAATCCAGATTGCGTTCATATATTTTCTTTAGAGTAATAATTTTTTGAATTTTTTAATGGGAGAATTTCCATTCTTTTACTTTTGATCGATGTTTCCATTAGTTTTTTTTCACATCCCACAATCACTCTTCTTTTTTCAATTCCTACTATTAGCTCACTTTCTCCCTATATATATATATTTTTATTTATATATCTTGTTCAAATTTTTAATCGCTAATAAAATACTTTCCGTTTATCAATTCAAAGTAGGAATTGACTTAAAATTTTTTCATATTACTTATTTCTTACTAAATTCTGTTTCCATCCTCAAATTATTTATTTAGAATTTTTTTACTGCAACCCTTGTTTTTATATTCTTTTTTAGAAATTTTAACTTGCCTCTTAAAAATTCCTCTTATTCTATTTTTTTATACTCTTACTAGGCCATTTTTTCTTGGGAAGTGGAAGTATATTTCCCTTTTATAATTTTTTTCAAATGAATGTAATTCTATTACCTTCACATGCTTCATTAAGAGCATGTACCATTAAGCTTCACCACATGCTTCATTAAGTTTCAGTCAATTTTTAAAATTATTTACAGCCCATTTTTTTCGTCTTAGGAAGCCATCTGGGATAGAAAACTATTTGCCACCAAATGCTTATTTGGCGCAATTGAAATCGCGCAAAATTAGCATTTGGCTGGTAGCGGACTGATGAGAAATTAGTGGAAATTTTCTTACGCTACTAACCAACTATTTTGTAAAAGATTGCGCAAAGTTTTCAATTTTTCATTGCTGAGTTTTAAATTTTAGTACGAAAACATAAACTATTCTAAGTTAATATCATTATTGAATAATTCATTATATATTATAATAAACAATGTGTGAATAAATCAATTTATTATGAATATGGATTTCGTTAAGGAAAACTCGAGTAATTCTAGGACTTTTAAATTAAGATATCAAAAATCTTTTATGGGAGACATTTTAATCAGGTTAATTTAAATATTTTTCGTTAAAAGCAATTTAAAGCTGATATGGTTAATTTTATTATTGAATCATTTCAACTAAATATTATTTTGGTACATGAAATATACTCTAAGTCTTTTTATTCACTGAATCTTTCATTGTGTATATTAGAGACAATTTTTTTAAGGGACACGGTACGATTCAATTGACAAAAATTGGTCAAAAAGTCAAATCTAATTTTTTTTTTGCCTAAATTATTTTTTTATATATTTTTCTATAACCTCACAAAATTTGAAAGCTCTAAACTTAAAAAACGCAGAATTATCATAGCTTTTACGTTAGTTTTTATTCACATCCCTATGGCAAATCAAAACCTTATACTCACTTATTTCAGAAAGAAAAAATAACTAATTTGTCTTCATTTAAAATGCCAAGTCTTTTTTTCTATTCTACCTAATGATTTGAATTTTTTTTACTTATTGCTAATAGCACATGTAACAAAAGTTGGTATGCATTTTTGAATCAAAGCAATACTTATTTCTTAAAAAATAATTGTACTCAGAATTTATACATTTTTAAAGAAATTTTCAATAAGCATTCATAAAAAGACTATCGTACGAATACCAATCATATTATCGCAAAACCCATACCATTTTTTGTTATACATAGTTTGACGTACTCGTAAATCAAATTTCATGCGTGTACGTAAATATTTGTAGGAGAAGTAGCATTTTATAATCACTTCACAAACTTTAAGTTTTCTTCTTTAAAAATTAATTGGCTAGCATTGGCTAGCTTTTTGTGAAATTTTGAGCACAAAATCTATTTTGTATAGTGTATACACGGAAGCAACCAAAAAAATTTTGAAAATTCTTAATTTAAAATTTTCTGCGTAAATCGTACTATGTCCCCTTAAATTCATATTAGTAAGACACGCAAAAAACTTAGTAAAGTATTAAAAAAGATTTAAATTAACATACAAAGAAAGTTTCTTTTGCATATCGAACCCAACATTTAAGATGCTTTATTAAAAACCGTGTATGCAATTTATTTCCAATGTAATTATTTTTTACAAAACTAATACAGTTTTCAAGGATTTATTATAATAAAAATAGGATGTATATTTAGAGTTTTGTACATACAATTACTAATATTTTTTCACACGTAGACAATCAAGCCATATCAACCAGCTCGGGGATTAGCCAGACCCTTCAACTCATTGTCTTACTAATCTCCAACCCAAACTCATTACCTTTTGGACGAGATAACGTAATTAATAACAGCCCCGAATTTCTTTTAACCATCCGAACCCACTATAAGCCGAGAGACAATCAAAAGGGGTGGTCAAAAAAATCCCCTACCCTTTATACGAGGAAGAATCGTGCTTCGAGATGTGTTGACAAACGACTGTGTCCAAACTGTGCGAACGTGACGGCAGCCAGAAAGTGTTTAAGCTCTTGCCTTAGATGTTAATTTAGATAAGCCCTGTTCGCTTAATGACGTCTAGGTCTTAGTTGCCATGGCAACCTGCTTCCCCCTCTTTCTCTTAGTGGCATGGCCATTCATTCGAATCTTGGTCCTTCATTAAAATCGTGGGACAAATTACGAGACAGAAGTGTGGGGATCTAAGATGTCCTGAAGGGATGGTATGGGTCAGAACGTCCATGGTGATAAGAGGCGAAATTACTAAATTTATCGTTTGGTTAATCTTGCTGGAGAAATGATGGTCATTGATGTTATGGTCGGGTTTTGATCAATTATTATGGCGTAACAAATAAGTTATCAGGGATATTGTATCTTAAATCCTACTCTTCGTTTATTAACCATGTATCTAGATATATTTTGGGTTAGGGGAGAAAAAGTAGCGAATGATCTAATTCAAAGTACTATTGAAGAAGTCTGAGTTCATGGTTCTGATAATCCTTTTGCTGTTATGTAATTATTATATGTGTTGGTCAAAGTTATTTACTAAAGAATTTCGTTTCCGATTCCAATTAGTCTTTATATTTTAGAAAAATTAAAGTTTTCTCTTATTTATCTTCTTAATATTTCCCGATAATATTCACAAATATTTGATTTTTCTAAAATAAACTCTTCAGAATATGTTTAAAATATATTAAAAAAGGCAATGTGTAAGAATTAATTATTTTTTTCGCATGTCAGTTATATAGGCAATCTTCAAAACGTCGTATAATCTGTCTTTTATAAACTAAGCAACAAAGATTTTAAAAATATTTTCGGAGCATAAGGTTCTTTTGATTTCTTTTTCGACAATCTCGATTTTTTTAAAAATTAATGTGAGGTAAGTTCACAAGGAATCCATTGCTTTTAATTTAGATTTTTGATTGTTTTTTAACGTAGAGCCTCAAAGCAATACGAAAAAGAAGGGCAATGCCTATCGTGTTTAAATACTTGGATAGGCAGTCGTAGCCAGTGACCATTCGAAAATCGGCAACAAGCTCTATCTCATGCCCATTTTGGAATATCAAGAAGTTTGCTAAACCACACTTTTTGTTTATTATTCCCATTGAATTTCGACCAAAAATGTTCTCTATAGTACTTTTTATCATTTTTTTGGTACAATAAAAAGAAACTCTATTTCTAGAGGTTTGAATGATTTTTGTACCTTTCTTTGCTAAGCAACCGATGTTTTCATTCCCATCAATGCCACAATGCAAAGGAATCCATTGCATGGCAATGGAATCTATATGGCTTTGAAGTATAACTCTAAAATCTTATTTTGCTCATAGCACATTATGATTAATAGATCTCTAAATATGTACTGTTAATGACTATACTATACAGATTGCATTCATTGCGTAAATAGCTACTAAATTTCTAACGTATACTCTATATTATAACCATATACTATTCATGTTCTATACTACATTATTACAGTATGCGACAGCTACATTTACAGAGGACAATCACTATCTTCATAAATAGTAAGTAACTAAGTACATAACAATGAATTATTAGCCACCTGCATCTGTGTGATAAAACTATTCAATTTGTCCAGTATTGTATTGTTCAGTTTTCCTTTCAAAATCGAATCCTGGAAATGATTAATAACCCATTCTATTAAATTTTATTCTAGTATAACGTTAATTTAATTACATCAACTAACTTCTAATATAATTACACGAAATGGGAATAAAAAGTATTATTAAAATATAACAAAGCTATTAGATAAATAATGAAAAAAAATTAAAAATTACAAAGCAACGTATATTTGAATAAAGGTCTTAACAATATATTTCCTAGCCGAGAGTGTATAATAGCTACTGTATATTTTCGAATGTAAAAGCCAAGAGATAATTTTTAAATTTTCAATAGTTAATAAAATATTCTCTATTCATCCAATCAAGTTCAAGTAAATTTTGTTAAATTTGTAGTGGATGACACTTGATGTTAATACAGTTTTTTTCAATATTAATTCATCAATTAGTGGTAATTAATTACCGTTTTTCGACGCCAACAGATTTGTCTCCATTGTTGTAAC